>JAOXYD010119668.1:0-11236 GCA_028565735.1 Pinacopodium congolense | reverse complement strand
ATATGACAGCATATCTACTTGATACATGTTAAATATGCCATTAGACATATGGCCATTCCATTAGATGCCACTTAACGCCTTAGGTGGAGCAAACTTAGTTCAGTCATTCTTATTCTTTCTTCTCACACACACACCACCGACACTCCCCTCTTTCACTTCCCTAAATTTGCTTATGATTTGATCTTTTGAACTGGAATTAGATTTAATCATGTAAGTAAAGGATGAATTACACATGATGTTAATGGTTGATTGTACAAGGAGAAATTTTGGTTTCAATTTCATCTTCCTCTTGCGATCTATTTTACATATCTTTAGAGAATGAATTTTACAAAATTCAAAGAATGAAAGTTGTAGATATAGATCTTATCTTGACCTCAGTAAAAATGGCTTGAAAAACGAGTGACTAGAACTTAAGTTATGCTTATTTTCCTAATACTGCCTATGACAGACTCCTGTGCAAGAACTTTATATGATTTCCTAATTTTTTAAGACTTTAGAGCTCGAATTAGTCCAAGCATAAAACATGAAAAATTATTTTTGATGTCTTATTAATAGTTCTGTGAAACAGTTTGGCTAGAAGATATCTTGAGAAGTTTATGTAGTTAATTGAAGTCAGTAGACTGTGTTGATGTGGTTGAGTTCAAATCTGAAAATTATGATTTGTTTAAGGAATACATGAGTTATTTTAATGCAAACATGATCTTAAAAACATAAGAAATGTGTATAGGGTATGGATGAATGGGAATTGAAGACCATGGAGTAATTATGTATGAGAATTTAGTAAATGTATGAATCCATATATTGCTGAAAAAGTTTGGTAAATGTATAGATTTAGCTTGCTGAAATTTCCAGATTTAAAGTAACATTCGTGTGAGTATTATAAGATGCTTTTGATCATGAAAAATTTTCAAAGATAAGTGTAAAATATGAGTTGATAATGATATAAAGATGTTTTTATGAATGTAATGTGATTCAAAGTATGTAAGTGATGAATGAGAATGATTGAATGAGAAACAGGAAATTGCATAAGTGTCTAATCCTAGAAAAAAGAATGATAAATGTTTAAATGATGAATTGAAAGTGATCAAGTATATTAAGGCATAAACCTAATTTCAAACTAAATGATGTTCAAGTTATGATGTATGAATGATTAAAGGTTGTGAATAAGATTGTATACCCGGAATAATCAATTGAGCATGCATTAAACATGGCACATATACATGTGTAACTTTGAGCATTCATTTAATTGATCAATTAGTAATGTACACATGTGTGTATTGTGTATTAATTATTTTAGAGGCACAAATTGACTGACACAATCCAGACATAGCTGGTTCATCGAGGCAATAGCTAATTGGAGTGAACTGTGAGTAACCTAGATTGGTGATCTCAATTAGAATTGTGTTCTGTTAAAATTGTTTGGTTAAACTTGATTTCTTTATATTAAATTGATATTGATATAATTGTAACATTAATGATCCCGGACAATTAATTATCCAAGGAGCTTGATATTCAGGACTATATTAGGAGTGTTTGTGAATTGAATGTGAATAAAGAAATTGAATTCTCAACTATTTGTTGAATGCCGAACATAAATCCAATGAACTATGAAAATTGAATATGTTCATTGACTAAATGTGATTGATGACATATTATGTGAAATATTGCACTTTATTCCATGAATATGAATGTTCACATAAAGGAGTTGTGATCGGAGCAGCCAACATGAAAAGAGCTTAAAGCTCAGTTATGCGAATCAGAGCCTTAGGCTCAACATTTAATGAGCCCAATATCTACAACAGATACGGGACAGTACTGAAATGAGCCTGATATTCATGACGGATACAGGATAGTGAAATAGGTGCTTGGTCACAACCAAGTAAAAATGAAAGTAAGTCTCATTTGCATTTGCATGTATATCTTTACTAATGTTCAAGAAATTGATTGTCTATAAATGTTGAATTATATTGTGACAATAATGTGAAATATTTATGTGAAATGAAATATTGTGATAATTGAGTGACTTGTATTGAAACGTCTATATGAAGTTGCATTCAGCATGTACTCCCGAAATAATTAGGTAAAGTGATTGTATATTAAAGTGCTTATTGAATTATGATATATATTGTGGAACAACAAATATAGCTTTGAATGAAGTATTACATTGATTGAGTTGAATGTTATTCATTGATGTATATGTGTTTTGTTTGAGTGAACACATCGATGATGGTTCACTCATTAAGTTCGTAAAACTCATCAAAATTGCAATGTTGATTTTTAGGTACTAGGGAGACATAGATTCTAAGACAATCTGTTAAAAGTTTAGTTATGTCACTATTGACAACAAGAATGACTCAAAGGTCTAGTCAGCTAATACCTACAAAGTTTAGATAGAGTGTGTTTGTTAGTTTCTCATTTCATGTAATACATGTTATATAGAACAGTGATGTTTTGATTTTGAAAATACATATGGATAATGAGATGTAGTCACTTTGTACACGATATGATTTTTTTAAAATGAAGTGAGAAATATAGATTACTTGTGTTCTACGATAACATAATAGTGATTTTGATTGCTCTAATATGATATTCTTATAGGGTATGTTCTTGAATATCCTCTGGATGTTCGAGTATATGTTCTATAGTAATAGGATGTTACATTAATGGTGCTCGTGGGTTTGATCTCCTGAATTCTACTTTTAAGCTCTGCATCACATCCTCGAAAAATGTATATAAAACTGTTATTTATCAAGGCTATCAATATGAGAAATCATGTTATTGTCCTTTTAAAAGCTTATTAAATCAAAGGACGACCCTTTTCAAAATATTTCACACAGAGTTGATGGAATCAATAAGAAAAAGTCACACAGAGTTGATGGAATCAATAAGAAAAACTAAGTCATAGTGGCTATTAATACATTATTATATTTGTAGATGATTATATTATGTATACTTGAGTGTGACTTTTAAAAGAGAAAAGTCAAGCTCTCTTTAAATTCATTAACTCTAACAACGTTGTAAAGAAAAAGTTTAGGTCAAAAATAAAATACTTAATAATTGATAATAGTGGTGAACTTATGCCAAATTGTGACTTTCAATATTGCAACAGAAATGACATTCAACGATAAATGGCATGTTCTAACTCTCCTCAATAAAATAAAGTTGTAGAAAGGAAGATGGCACATTATGCTTAACCCAATTTTTTCATAATTACATGAGGAGAACTTTCATTGAAAGTCATAAGTAGAAGCTTTTCAACGTGCTTCCATATGATAAATAGCCTTCTTTGTTTGTGCAAAGAAAAAACAAAGAAGTTATTGAAATGTGCTTCCTATTGAAATTTTATATTATTTAAAGCCCAATGTTAATTATTCAAGTGTTTAGTTTTATTTGTTATGTTTGTCTTCATAAAACTAATCAAACTAAACTTGATGTGAAGTAAAGAAATGTATTTGTATTGGTTTTTATTCATACAAAAAAGGATAAAGGTGTATGGATTGAGAGACCAATAGATGCATCATATCTAGAGAAGTTGTACTTGTTAAATCATCGTCTTCGTGTTTAAATGAGAATTCAATTGTTAAAATTATTGTTCTTTATCGATCTCTAAATGGAACATAAAAAAAGGGTGAATTAGGTGATTTTAAAATTTTAAAAGTCTATTATACATAATGTAAAGTTAAATCTTAAATTAAAATTGAAAGCTATAAACAATATAAATTGAAATGCAGAAGCTAAACAATATAATTAATAAAAAATAATGTGATTGCATTATAAATAACTGACATGATAATATGAGTTAAAATAACATAAACTTGAAAATTAAGAGATAGAGAAGGAAGATGAAAACTAATTTATAGTATTTTGGCGTCTAATTTCACACTTACATTCACTTTCTAATACCTTGTTCATAATTTCATTATGAATAATAACTTTACAAGTCACTTCCCTGTTTCTACAAGTTCTAAAGTAACCTTTATAATTTCTCTCTTTTTTTTATAGACTCTAGAGTAACCCTTATAAAAATTTCCTCATAATTACACCACTCTAAAAATACACTTTACAAAATGTCATGCTTGACTCACTCAAAGTATTTAAAGTGCCCCACTATACACTAAGACAAGGAATGCACATAATTTTCACAAACAAGCCATAATATAGCACCAAAACAATACTAAAAAATGCCTCCAAACTAACAACCCACTTTATATTTCCTATACAATTGATTCACTACACACTCAAAGGATGATTAAAATTTTCCCATTCTTTTGATTTAAACTTTTGATAAAAGTTTTGAGCAATTGCAAGGCCTTTTCCATTTTTTATTAAAACTCAGTTGCTTTCATAGTTATCATTTCAAGGAAGTTTCTTTCAATTACCACAATAATTATTTCACCAATTGAAACTTCATAGGATCCTATTCTTATTCAACCTCCTTGGAAATAAAGAAATTGAATGCTTAAGAGATTAAGAGGAGACAATTTTGTTTACCATGTGAAAGTGAGTAGTACCAATTTAAAAATCATTGATTCTGAATATTGCAGTTTGGAAAGCTATAAAAGCAAGGAATTGTTTTATTTACATTAGAAAAGGGAGGTCATTACAAAGCTTAATATAACTACTGTTCATATGACAATTAAATGACTATACTAAATGTTAGATGTTTGGAGCTGCACACTAATGTTCATACTCCAAAAGATAAATGATGGCTCGTAATAGTGCCATGTAGCTTCTAACCAGAATTCAGTTTATATACTTAAACAAAGATGATAACACAATAGTACCTAACAACGGTGTTGTTATGCATTTTTACATGAAGAACTAGAAGAAGATATTTACATAGAATTTCGACTAGGTTATGGGAAGAATTTGACTACTCATATTATGTATAGATTGGAAAAGACACTTTATAGCCTCAAGTAATCACCTACGAGTATGGTTCAAAAGATTTGCAAAAGTTATATTGACTATGGAATATAAACAAAGTCAAGGAGATCATTTACTATTTCAAAGTGATTTACAGCTCTTCTAAGGTATGTTAATGACATCATAGTGATAGGAGATAATGACAAAGAGAAATAGTTGCTAAGTCAACGATTAGCTAAAGAGTTTGGAATTAAGCCATTAAGAAGTTTGAAGTATTTTCTTATAATTAAAGTTACTCATTATAAGTAAGAAATTTTTATTTCACAACAAAATTATATTACAGATCTTTTCACGGAACAAGACAAGATAGCATGCAAACTTACAAGCACCCCTATTGATATGAATCTCAAGCTTGTAAAAGCATAGGATGATGCTATAGCAGACAGAAAGATGTATAAAAATCTAACAAAAAATTAATTTATTTCTCTCATACATAACCATATATAGCATGTGAAATGAGTGTAATTAGTTAGTTTATGCATAGTTTGAAGGAATTTCTTCTTCAAGTAGCTCAAAAAATACTTTAATATCTTAAAAGACCAAGGAAGAGTATTTTAAGCAAAAGAAATGGAGGTTTAATTTTTGAAACATATATTAATGTTGATTATGCTAAATCTATTATTGATAGAAGATTTTAGGATATTGTACTTTTATTGAAGGAAACCTTGTGATTTAAAGAAATAAAAAATAAAGTGTAATGGTTCAGTCAAGTGTAGAGATTGAGTTTCAGGCAATGTCTCAAGATTTGTGTGAGCTATTCTAGTTGAAGATTATTCTTAAAGATTTGAAGATTAAGTAGCATGATCCTATGAGGTTATACTGTGATACCATATATGTAATTAGTATAGCTTATAATCCAGTTCAACATGATCGAATGAAGCATATTGAAATCAATAGAAAATTTATCAAGAAAATGTTAAAGAAAGGATTAATTTGTACATCTTATGTGTCTACTCACAATCAATAGGCTGATAATCTTATCAAAGGTTTGAGTAGCTAAGGTTTTCAGACTATTATTTCTAATTTGGGAATGGAGAGTATTTATTCACCAGTTTAAAGGGGGATGTGACAAAATCATATCTATTTATTAAGATTACTTGGAGTTAATTAAGTTTCATACTATATTAGGTTATCCATTAAACTATAGGATTAGAGATCATTCTAAAAATTATGGGATTTGATATTGTATTAGAATATCATATAAATTATAGGATTAGAATTATTGGTTTCTAGTTATATGTATTAGAATTTTATATATAAACTAAGCCTGTTGTAAACATTCTCTACATGAAAAGAACATAATTCCTATTTAAAATTTGAGAGGTTCAATAACCTTAAGGAGTTAAAGTTACATTCACATTGCATAAGTTTTCCAAAGAAATTTTTCACGAGCCAAAACACATTTTGTTTATGAATTAAACTAAAATGTCTTAATGTTTAAAATTACCTTAAAGATGATTTGAAACTTGTGAAAATTGGTTTTAAAGTTAAAAGGATGGTTTTGGAATGTTTAGAAGTAGTTTGAAATTAAGTTTAGAGTGAAAAGCAAAAAATCGTTTCATTGATTAAGAATTTTTAGTTTTTGATTTTGATTAAGCATTCTTGATCATAAAAATCAATTTGGAGAATACTTAAAATTGAGTTAAAGTTGTATTTAATGAAAATAAAATGTATTAAATGCTTAAAAAGTCTGAAACTAATAAATATGGTTTTTATTATGATTAGTTTAACATTATTAATCCACTAGTGCTTGTTACACTACAATAGCACCCTATAATGATGAGTTCAATGGTGCCATTTAAGTCATGTTTTTTTTATTGACTAAATGACGATCTATAACAAAATATGAATGATATCGATGTATACATGTTAACTTCCCACTAGATAAGTAGTTGTTTGCAATAGTGGTATGAATGGTACTATTGTACTTTATTATCTGTATAGAGTCACAATGGTGCCATTATGGTCCCTAACAAATGCTATAAGGGCTAATTTTTTTAAAAGTTTAATAGAATTTTAATTAATATTAACAACTATTTTTATACTCCAGTGACATTTTGAACATGGAACCACTATAAATACATAAACTAAATGTTTTAGAACAATCTGTAAGAAGTTTTGCGATATTTTTTAGAAATGAAAGTTGGAGAAACTTGTGTTAAGTTGTTTTTATTCTTGTATTATGTTTTGGAGTAAAGGTTTGATTTTTGTGTTCTAAATCTAACAAAATCTAGTTTGTGATTTGTTTATAAAGTTTTAAAGAAAGTTTTCATATATACGTTTCATCTTGATAACCTTTTGAGCTCTTTGTTATTGAATTTTTAAAGAAACATCTTTGACGTGTATATCTTTGTGTAAAGGGCCTTTTCGATATTGTTGTATTAGAATTGGACTGTAAAGGTTATTATTCATCTGTAAAGAAGATTTGTGTAAGATTCCTCTTCACCTACAAAAAGAAGATTGCTTATTATAAGAATTCCTCTTCACCTAAAGAAGATTGATTTTAGTGAAATTTCTAACTTGAAGTTGGAGAATGGATGTAGGCAAAGGTTTCTTGTCTAACCACTATAAAAATTCCGTTTATCAACTCTCTTTTTTCTGAACTCCTTATATTTATTAATTTTTTCACTTTCTTTATATTTATATTATAATAATTATCATCATCATACACATCATTTTGGTTAAATTGTGGTTTAGGGATTATATATATAACAAAATCAGTTTAAGTGGTTAAATTTAAACAAATTTTTTAAGTACCTAATTCACTTATCCTTTCTTAGGTGCCATTAGGGCTAACAATACCATTTTACTACTAAATGAGCCCTGTATTTGTCAATCTCACCATTTTACTTCAATTTCATCTTATAGACCCACTTCACTCTAATGGTCTTATGTCCATTCGGAAGTTCAATTAATTCCTAAATATTGTTCCTTTCTACAAATGCAATTTCTTCATCCATTGCCTTTCTCCATTTTGAATGTTAAACAGCTTCCTTAAAATTAAAAGGACCACAATATGATAATAAAGTAAAGTTTATAAGCAAATCTTCATTATGGTCAAATTCAATTACCTCATAATCAGCCATCGATACAAACCTCCTTCTAATTCATTACGAATGTTGTTCAATCAGGGGTGTGGATAACTCTATTAATTCTTTTTCTTCTATATGTTACTGATGTGGTTGCTCACTATTATCAAAATCAACTGGTATAATTAAGAAGAAAACATAATCTAAGTATATTATTAATAATATTAAAAACCTTTTATTGATGTTCATATATAAAACATCTAATAAGACTTTAATTACAATATAAATTAAAACTCTAAATAAAATAGAAATACTATTATTTTTGCTACTATTAATGAAAGTTTGTGTAATGAATTTTTTTATGAATATGAGTAAGGAATTTGAAATAGGTATGATGAGAGAGTTTATCTTCTTTTTTATCTTGCAAATCAAACAAATAGAGGATGAAATTTTCATTAATCAAGCTAAGTATACTAAGGAATCACTCAAAAGATTTAGAATGAACCAAGATAAGCCATTATGAACACCTATGAATATTATAATTAAGTTGAACAAAGATCAAGCAGGTAAACCCGTAGATGTTAAGTTGTATAGAGATCTGATAGATAATTTGTTTTATCTTACCATAGGAAAGCCCAATATTATTTTTAGTATATGATTATGTGCTAGGTTCAATCAAGTCCTAGAGAGTCTCATCCTCTAGTGGTCAAATGTGTACTTAGATATTTATGTGGATCATCATCTTTAGGAATTTGGTATTATAAGATTGCATCTATAAAATTAATTGGCTATTTTGATGCAAATTATATCAGTAGCCTTTTCGATAGGAAGAGAAATCTAACATTTGCCATTGTTTAGGTAATGCTTTAGTTTCATAGATTAATAAAAAGTAAAATTTGATAACTTATCAACTATAAAAATAGAATATGTAGTGACATATAGTTAAATAAGATTCTAATTAGGTGTGAAAACAAAAGTGTTATATGCCTAACTAAGAATCTAATTCAATATTTTGAGACCAATCACATAAAGATAAGATATCATTAAATGTAAAATGGTGATATTTAATCAGAATTTATTAATGCACAACACAAGTTGATGGATATATTCACTAAATTAATGATTAAAAATATGATTTGCATGATTAGGAGATAATTAAGCATGATTGATGGTAGGTCATTATGACAATGTTGTGAAATTTGTGTATGTTTATTCATATTTGTGTGAAATCTTTAATAATAATTGGTTTTATTAAAAATTAATATCAAATTTAACTTTTAGTAACAAATGGTATTACATTGGGTATCTTTTCAATACTTTTTTATGACGACAAAAAGCAGGGGAGATTTCTATGATATTATATGTTTTGTGCTTTCAATGATATTCATGCTTATAAATTGTAATTTTAATGCATAATTATGATTTTGATTCCTTTCATGTTTTTATCCCCAAATACACGATACACATATTTAGGAGGAGTATAATTTGTTAAAGTATGAATTAAAGGAGCTGTGTTTTATAAGATGAATATATGTGATATTTAATGTTTACATTTATGAAGAACTTTGATCTCTAATAAAATAGTGAAAGGTTTTTTTATATATTTATGTGTTTTTGGCTCTTTAATGTCAAATATTTTTTATTATAAAAAATGGGAGATTGTTAAATTAAGGTATTTTTCAATCTTTATTTTTATGATAACATAACATGATTATTAATAATGATTTAATTTATGATGAAAGATTTGAAAGATAGACTCATTTGATGTTGGTTTAAATGCATAATTTGGACTGGAAGACCAATTTGGGTATAAAGCAAAATCAAGCAATTTGAGACTTTAAAAATTTTGGTTAAGTTGCTTGAATTTTTATTCGTAAGTTTCATTTAAATATTTAATAATATTAGGGGCTCAAATTACATTCAGATTATGTATAATTTTCAAAAAGGCATAAACTTTTCACTAACTTGTGTAAATTGGTTATCTAATGAAAGGATTTAGTTTGGAATCATTTTGGTAGAGTTTTGAAGTGTTTATGTAGTTTGGAAACTGAACTATAAAACCACTGATCAACTAGTCTTGAAGGTATAGTTAATCAATGCTAAAATTAGGCAAATTGATCGACTAGCCTGCTAGAATGGTTAACTAGTTGAGGCTACAAGCAGATAACAACTAATTCCAAATTTTGTTTAATGACAATTTTCATGGGTCTAACGGCTAAAAAGGACTTCTAATAGGTTTTTAAGATTAGGAAGGCTATAAATAAGATTCCTAAAGTGGTTGAACAATTTTTATGAAGTTAATGAGTCTTAAGAAAGATTGACTAAGTTTTTGGGGTGACTGTAAGTTGTTTCTAAAAGGGTCAAGTATTGGTTGCATTCAATATATTCAACCTTTAAGCCTTGTTTTGATCAAGATAGAGTTTGAGCTTGTATATTGGGATATTGGGATTGTATATGCTTGATTTTTTGGTTGTTTATTGAGTTATATTGGGTTACTCTTCACCCATTAGAAAGTAAAATTATGAAATTACTCTTTACTCCATAAGAAAGATTTTGTGAGTTCTTTCTTACCCTTAGAAAAAAGAATGTGTAAGAGTTTTATTTCACTATAAAAAAATATCGATTTATAGTGAAATTTTTAACAAATTATTGGAAAGTGGATATAGGTTAAAGATTATAATCATACCACTATAAAAATCAGTTGTGTATCCTTTCATCGTTTCATTCTTTATATATTATTATTTGATATGAGATTCTCAACACACCCCCTTCAGCTCAAATTTGGGCTGTAAAGACAAATTCCATCGGGACCAACTCAAGAAGGTGTGTTAGACCAAATTTATGCTATGATACCATGTTAAATAGGCCCGATTCAACTCCAAAAGTATATTCAAAGAGTTGAAGTTTGCACAATCTTATAAATAGTTCAATCCACACATTTATAACTAATGTAAAATTCTCAACAAGTTATACAGAACTTTTATAGGATGAAATGTAAAACGAGTGTCTTTAAGAGCATGTTTGGAACAAATGAATTCCATAAAATTTTATGGAATTCATTTGCAATTCTAAATTTTTGTATTTGGAACACAAAAAACTGATCATTTGAATTTTAAGATTTGAATTCTATGGAATTCAGCATAACTAAACCAAATTCCATCAAATTGGTTGGGATTTCCAAATGAATTCCACAAATTTAAGAAAAATATTTTTGTCTTCCAAAACTATCCTTATTAACTTTTATCTTTTTTGTGTTTACTTTTATTATATCTAATAATATA
>JAOXYD010119657.1:0-11236 GCA_028565735.1 Pinacopodium congolense | reverse complement strand
GATTAACATCATAAACTTAAACCATTAGTGATTAAGCATGTTTTGTTATCATCAAAACCAAGATTAGAACCTCCCTTAGTTCAACAATCTCATTTTTAACTCGTAAACAGGTTAGCTTCTTTTTCACCCTCATGATAGTTCACGAGGGTGACAGAAAAAATGCAAAACCCTTTGTCATGATCGTGAGTTTCTGTCACCCTTGTGCATTGTCACAATCGTGACATGCTATTTTCTAACTTTCCATACTCTTCTGGCCATAACTTCTTTTAAGGATCTCAGATCAACATGAAATTGAACTACAAGCTCTTCACATGTTGATGTTACTCTCCATAAAATTTTATAGCCATATGAGCTCTACAAGTCCTTCTAATGCATCTTCCAAGTCACCTGAAGCAACTTTACTACTGCATTTCTGCTACCCGCATAACTAACCACTAAGTGCATCAATCCATCCCTAAAATATGCTCAAAATTTGCCATCAAATATTAAACAATATCAAGAAATAGTTAAACACCTAAAAAGTAATTAAAAAGATGCAAAAGATCAAACTAACTAATGTTAAACCACACAAATTGTCACTTAAAACACTTAAAAACAACATGGAAACATAATCTAAAAATACACTTCTCATTTAGGTTGTAGAACTCTGGTTTAGTTTATGTTTGGGTTGCTTTTCTTCATTTTTGTTTGATTTTATCATGTATTTCTTTTGGGTATTGTTAAATATATGCTGAATCTTGAGTTTTTGTTAATATAGTGTTAGTTCTTAATTTTTCAGCCTTGAGTTTATTGCTTTCTTATGATTTTTGCCTATTTATATTATGTATTATTAATTTTAGTATTTATTATTGTTAATTTTAATATGTTAGCTTAGTTTTCGATTAGGTTTGAAGATATTTAATATATTAATGCATTGTAATTATGAGAATTGATTTGTTTTTGAATGAGAATTGTGATTTATGCTAGAACTGAATTGGAATTCAAAATTAATGTCATGAATTAGGGATTAATTAATAGGATTGGTCATCCTAAGTGTAATTTCTGGTCCAATTGCTAGGATTTGGCTTTTGATCTATCATTGTCACTAGAGAAATCTATAAGTAGAAATTGGTTTGTTGATTTTGTATTGATTGATTTTGTAAGTAAACTTAATCAATTAGTCTAGAATTCTAACTCTTAAAGCTACATGATTCGAGCTTGTGATATCATAGCCTTAGTTATCCATTCTTTAGTTCTTAATATTATTATGCTACTAAATGTAGAGAACTTGTTCGAGGCCGTCATATGGTTAGGGTTAAGTTTTTTATCGTATAAAACTTATCTAAAATTAGAAAAATCTTAAGATACAAGAGTTTGTTTATATGTATAGGCTAGCATCTTAAGCATAGCACAATCTTTAGGATTTCGATGATCAATTGTAATTCATAAATCCTGATAATATCTTCAGTCTAACTTTTCTTCTTTGCTATTTGCTTTCTTTTTTTATTCACTTTAATTTTGTTAATTGTCTTTTTGTTTCTTTTAATTCTATTGCATCAGGGTTTTTTATTTTCTTTTTTCTTTTGCACAACATAGAATAGCTATTAAACACAACTAGTTTTTTATGAGATTGGCCTTGACTTACCCCGCTACATGGTTAGTTAGGTTAGTTAGGTAAATTTTATTATTTTGTGGTCCGTGACAAACCCACCAATACATTTTTATGTAACTTTATGATTTTCATCATACTAATTTAACCAACATAGAATAAAAGGATCCTCTTAGTTATCTAAATTTATTCTCGTGCCACTTATGTTAAGGATAAGTCATTCTTAATCCAATACATACAAACTATTTATATAAAATGGATTAAATAATTTTTCTCAACAACGAATTTTTTAATCATACCTTGTACATTATAGCAATGTTCAATCCAAATTCAATATCATATACTCAAAGCATTAATTAAAAATATACATATGGTCTTTATCATATCATATATGAGTAAGAAATGCAATGTCATTATTTTCTTCTAATGATAACTATTTTCATATAATAGAATATGCCTTTAATTGTAGTCTTTATTTATACTTTTTAGTAGGCCAGACTAAATGGAATAATTCCTTCAAGTTATTATACCTATTAGCTCTATTTTATACAACTATTTGTATTATACTATCTTAATTTTGGCATCCATCTTATATGTTGCCTTAAAATTTTATGAGATATTTATCAATTTAGATGTCACTACATTTTTGTCATTTATATGACATTGACATATTTCTCAAACTTTATCACCAAAACCCTTAATTGAGTCTATAGAAATATTGCGTAATAGACATACAATTCTTCCATTTTTAGAATATTTTTTAAACCAGCTCTATGTCCAAGAAATTCAGTTCATTACTTATCAACTATACTTACAAAGATATTCTATTACTCAGAATAATATTAATATAAAGTAAGCAAGTAATTAGTAAATACCATGACAAGAAAATAAGACTATTAATTTGACCATGTATTTGGTTACTCCTATTATTTTAAACTAAATTAATAGCCCTCACTATTAATTTGAGAAATTATTACATAATTTCCTAGTGGGTTAGAATCCTATTCTAATTTAGTTGATCTCCAATGTACTTAACAAATCAATCAAATTAAAGTTAGTAGATAAATTTTATCAATTATATCTTATATGACTCCTATATCTGTTAGGTGACAACTCTTTATCAAAACATATTTTATATGTTATTCCTAACTATGTCTCAAAATTCATATAATCATAAATGTGCCAAATCATACAAATTTATTTAAAAAAGCTTTTCTAATAAATCAAGAAACTTATTATTTAAATTATTAAAGAAACAATTTCTAATAATATAGAATACTAACTCTCCAAATAAAATAACAAACTTTATTTCAATCAAATTGAAACAAATTAATTTAATCAAGAAACATATTTTTCAATTAAACATTAAAAACACATTTTCTTAAAGTTAAAGAGTTAAATCAATTAATAATTTCAATCTAAATAGAAATATAATTAAATTTAATTCCAGAAAATAATTTTATAAAATTTTTATTAATTTTAAATTCAAAATATATTTTAAATTCTTTACTTTGGTTTAAGAAAAGTCTTAAACTAAGATACACTATCTTAATTTCCAAACATCCATATTATAGTTTTAAATTATGCTATCTTTATAGCCAAAAAGCCAATTATTCTAGAACTAGGATATCTTTATAACCAAATAGCTCTTAATCTCACCTTAGGATTTCTTATCCTTGTATCCAAACTAGGTTTTCTTTAACTTAAGGCCATGGTATCTCTTTTTATTTTTGTTTTTAGTTTCTATTTTTTTAAACACAAAAACCAAAGTAAATAATATAAATATAAAAAATATAATATAATATAGTACAAAAATTAAAAAAACATAAAAATAAAAAAATCAATACTAACAAAAAAAATCAAAAAATCCGTCAATAACAATACTAAAGATCAAGCAAACCCCAGTTGCTTATAGCCACTCATCCATATGCTGTTGCCGCCCCATTTCCTCCTTCTACCATTTGCTTAGCTGCCAATTGACTTTAAGATTTCACCTTTCCACTCTTCTTTTCATCACCGACAGTAGGTAATAACCAATAAAGACGTGGCAGAAAATGTAGACGAGGACCTCGTCCCCATGTCACTAGTAGCCATCACCATTAAGTCATTGTCTACTCGCCTATTGCCGGTGACTTATTTATTTATGGGTTTTACAAACTCATCTTCTTCAACAGTAAATCAAAACAAGGTGCATAAAATTGACAAATAATCAACAAAAAGAAAAAGAAAGATTTCCTAGTTGTTCCAAAATCAGTGATGACTCTCCATATACATTTTTCAGGTTTGTAAAACCTTAATTTTTTGACCAAGAAAATGAAACTCCTTTCTAAAAGCAGTCATAGGAACAGTGGAAAAATAATAATCATTTTTGTTATTCTAGAACAGACTGTCACGGGACCATTACCCTCTCTCGCAAAAGGTACCTTGAAGGGGTATGCAGCGTCCATGTTTATAAACCCAAAGACCCTCCCTTGTCTATTCGATGTGGGATTAATGCACCCTGCCTATTCTTGATTAGAGCGCTCGACGTGACATTCTCCCCCACCCAACCTAGTGATGCCCTCGTCACGGTGGCCTCTAATACCACTTTATCACGGGACCATTACCCTCTTCCCCAAAAGGCACCTTGAAGGGGTGTGCAGCATCCACGCTTATAAACCCAAAGACCCTCCCTTGTTTATCCGATGTGGGATTAATGCACCATGCTTACTCTTCATTGGAGCACTCGGTGTGACAAGACGCTCTTCAGAAAATAGAAAAGGAGACATGAGAAGCAAATAATGTTATGGAAATTCACACAGAGGAATCATAAAATTTCCAAAAACGCAAAAGGAAGGAAACAATTTCCAAAACCTTACTAACAAAAAATACTTTTAAAAAGTCCCTCATACATGTTTTGAGGCCAGGTTTTAGTGTAAATCAACAAGGGATAATAAGGCCTCTCAGCTAAGCCAGTAACTTCAAAATTGAGCCCGCTTTACTTAACATGCTTCAAACTAGTATGCAATGCTATGGTATGGCGAATGAAGACCTTAATGCACATCTAGAAAATTTTTTGTAGATTTATGACACCTTTAGATACAATGGTATCTTGGACGATGTAGCCAAAATGAGGTTGTTCCCATTCACCTTAAAGGACCAAGCCAAATTATGGTTGAATTCTCTCAACCTTGAAATTATTACTACATGGGAACAAATTGTTTAAGCCTTCTTACCCAAGTACTTACCATCATCAATGATCTGATTTTGGCTAAAAGAGATGATCATCAAGGAGATCACAAACTTCTACGAAAGTGATATGAAGTCATTGTATAAGTCATGGGAGAGGCTGAAAGAGCTATAAAGGAGTTGTCCATACCATCACCTACCAAAGGAGTTCCTTTTGTAAAAATTTTACAATGGATTGAACTAAAAACCAAGAGAAACCATAGATATAGTAGTTCGGGGTTTTGTGATAAGGAAGAAAATTGATGTAACTCATGATATATTAGAGGAGATTGCAAGTAATAGTTGCCTATGGATAAATGAGAGGAGCAAGAAAAAATGTTTAAGGATTAAAAATGGATGATACTAATAGATTTAGTGACAGTCTTGCAAGAACAAATCTCAACCTTTACTAAGCAACTAAACAACTCGCCAGGTGCTTCTTCAGTGAAGGATATACAACTCCGATGTGAGCTAAATGGGTAATATAGCCATGGTATAGCTGATGTCCTCATGATGGAGACAAATTTCATGGAATAAGTGAAAAACATGGGAGCACGATAAAGAGGTGACAATCTTTATTCTAATACTTATAATCTGAGATGGAAAAGCCACTCAAATTTCTCTTGGACTAATAATGCAGGTAACAACATGAGAGCATAAGATCCACTTGATTTTTAATAAGATAGGCTTGGGTCTTTAGAGAATAACATGGACAAGTTGATGGATGTTTTAGGTTCCAAGTTCACTCATCAAAAGGAAGGACCAAAGTAGATTGAAACTAAGTTTGACCAAATAGTTAATAAATATGCATCTTCTATCCATAATTTGGAGGTTCATATTAGATAACTTGTCAATGCATTATCATTAAAAAGTGTGAGCAGTGTTCCAAGTAGCACATAAGCTAATCCAAGGGAGCAATTAAAGGCATTCACACTTAGAAGTGGCAAGTAACTAGAAGAGCTAAGTGAGAAGCTTAAAAAGACAAAGGAGGAAAGCCAAAAAAAAAAAAGAATAATACAAGGAGAAGGAGAGGCCTTATATGCCATAACCACTATATAAGCAAAGATTCCTTTTCCATAAAGGCTTAAGAAGAACTAAATGGATGCATGATTTGCTAAGTTCTTGGAGAAGTTCAAGTCATTGCAAATCAGCTTGTCATTTGTGGAGGTGTTGTAGAACCAAATGGATGCCCAAGGATGCCAAGTTCTTAAAGAACATCCTAACTAATAAGTGGACTTGGGAGAACAATCAAATGGTGTCCATAATCGAGAGTTGTAGCTCTATCATCACTAGTTATATGCCATCCAAGTTGCAAGATCTAAGGAGTTTTACTATCCCTTATGCTTTCAATAACCTTGAATTTTCTAAGTGTTTATGTGATTTAGAAATAAATTTTAACTTGATGCTTTTATCTATTTTTTAGAAATTGGGTTAGGCGATATGAATCCAACTTCAATGCTCATCCCATTGGTAGATCAATCCATAAAGAAGCCATTGGGTATGGTAGAAGACATGTTGGTTTATGATAAGTTTATGATATTGATTAATTTTATTATTCTTAATTTTGAAGAAAATAAAATTGTCCATTGATTTTATAAAGACCATTTATGATTACTAGAAGGCCACTACTAGATATGAATAAAGGGAAGCTAATGTTAAAGATTGGGGATGAATAAGTGGAACTTAGCATGAGTAAGTCCTTGAAAAAGTTGGTGGAAGGAAATGTTTACATAATGATTGATGTTATTATTGAATGTGAAAAGGAGTTAGAGTAGCAAGTTGAGGAATTCATAAAGTTGAAAGTTGATGAGAGTTTGAGAGAATAAGGGGAGTTACATGAGGAACAACATCAAGAAACCTATTGAGGGATCACCTGCCTTGGAGTTGAAACCTTTACTTTTACAACTTAGGTACACTTTCTTAGGTAAGGATCACATATTGCCAAGTATCATATCCAACCAACTTGATTTAGAGTAAGAAAAGAAGGTAGTAGAGATCATCAAGATGAGGACAAGATCTATGGATTGGAAAATTTCAGATATTATAAGTATTAGCCTCAATGGGTTGATGTATAGGATCAATCTTGAGGAGGGGTGTAAGAAAGTGAAAGACCGACAAAGGAGCTTAAGTCCTAATAAGCAAGAGATTATGAACAAGGAAGTGGTGAAGCTTTTGGATGCAGGAATAATTTATCGAATCTTAGATAGTGAGTAGGGAGTCTAGTGTAAAGTGTGCCAAATAAAGGAGCATATTGGTGATGGAGAATAAAAAAAGGCGAGATGATTTCTAATAGGACACTAGTTGAAGAGTTTTCATTAACTGTAGGAAGCTCAACTTGTCAACTAGAAGGACTAATTTCCATAGCCTTTTGTGTACCAAATGATTGAGAGAGTCACTGGGCATGCATTGTATTACTTCCTTGATCGTTATTTGGGTTATAATAAAGTTTTCATCTGTCTAGACGATCAAGAGATGGCTACTTTAACTTGCTCTTATGGAACATTTGTCTATAAGATGATGCTATTGAGTTTTTCAATAAACCCATCACTTTTTAAAGGTGCATGATTACCAAATTTATGGATATGATTGGGGATATCATGGAAGTATTTATAGATGAATTCTTGTTTTTAAAGATTCTTTTGATCATTGTTTGAAAAATTTAGATAGATTTCTTCAACGGTGTGAGAAGCCACATTTGGTGTTGAAATGGTAGAAATGCCACTTCATGGTTTATAAAAGGGTAGTCTTGGGTCACAAAATATCATGCAAGGGGATTGAAGTGGATAGATCCAAGATAGAGGTCATTGAAAAGCTTCCACCACTTACAAATATCAAGGGCATATGAGCATTCTTGGGTCATATAAAGTTATACCAATGGTTTATAAAGATTTGTTCTCTCATTGCTAAACCTCTCACAAATTGATTGACTAAAGATGTTCCTTTTAATTTTGATACTAGTTATTTGCAAGCATTTGATAGATGAAAGAAGACAATCACCTCCATACCCATTTTGACATCACTATCTTTGTTATTTGAAATTATGTGTGATGTTAGCAATCATACCATAAGAAACATGCTTAGACAATAAAAGGGGGAGAAATTGCATGCTATATACTATGCAGGTAAAAACTTGGGGGAAGCATAGTTCAACTAGACCACAACCGAGATGGAGTTGCTAATGGTGGCATTTGCTTGAGATAAATTTCATTCATATCTTTTAGCCTTAAAAGTTCTTGCTTTTATAGATCATGTTGCATTGTGATTTTTTTTAAACTATAAAGGATGCCAAACCAAGCCATTTTTTATGGTTCTTTTTCTTTAAGAGTTTGACATTGAGATAAGGGAATGAAGAACGTAGTTACCGATCATTTATCATGCCTTGAAGGAAGGGATATGTAATAAGAAGAAGAAATGAATGAGAAATTCCCTGATGAAGCATTGTTATTGGTAAATAGCCTCTTTTTTTCCATGGTTTATCGATATAGCAAACTATCTTATAGTTGACATTCTTCCTTTTGACATGTATTACCAATAAAGGAAGTAAATTTTGATTAAATGTACTTGTTATCTTTTGGACGAACCTGTTTTATATATAATTTGTAATGATGGTATGATTTGCAGATTTATTTATGAAGGAGAGATGATTGAAGTGTTGACTCAATATCATAGCTCACCTTATGCAAGGCATTATAGAGCGAATAAGACAACAGCTTGTGTGTAAGAATATGAGTTCTTTGGTCAAAGCTTGTTCAAGGATGCTACAGAGTTTATGTTAGATTTTGATAGGTTCCAACAAGTAGGAAACATTTCAAGAAGAAATGAGATGACCCTTTCCCAGATCATGAAAGTTGAAGTGTTTGATGGATAGGGTTTGTATTTCGTGGGACCTTTCCTATCATCTTTTGTTAATTCTTATATCTTGTTTAGTATTGATTATGGGTCATGGTGGGATGAGGCAATAGCTAATCCAACAAATGATGGCAAGGTGATGCAAAGGCTTATAAAGAAGATATTTAATAGGCTTGGAGTGCTTAGTGCGACTATAAGTGTTGAAGGAGCACATTTTGCAATAAGATCTCTATTGTATTTCTAAATAGATATGGAATTTATCATCAAGTGGCCAAATCATACCATCCACAAACAAGTGGCCAAGTGGAAGTGGTGAATAGATAATTGAAAAGAATCTTAGAGAAATTAGTGAACAGTTCAATGAAAGATTAGGTTCTAAAGTTGGATGATGCATTATAGGCATAATATACCTCTTTCAAGACTCCTATAGGTACAAATCCATTTAAACTTATGAATGGCAAGGCTTGCCACTTACCATTAGAGTTTTAACATAGGGCATATTGGGCAATTGAGAAGTTGAATTTTGATTGGAAGTTAACCGGTGAGAAGAGACTCCTACAACTTGATGAATTAGAGGAGCTAAGTTTCAATGCTTATGAGAATGCTAAGTTACATAAGGAAAGAGTGAAGAAGTGTTATGATGCCTATATCTAGAAGAAGGAGTTCAAGATTGGTGTCTTGGTGTTGTAGTTCAACTCAAGGTTTCGATTGTTTTTGGGAAAAATTAAGTCTAGATCAATCAAGTGCTCATTCATAGAGCTTTAGAACTGGAGAATGACAAAAGTGAAAATTTTAAAGTCAAAAGGCATAAATGCAAGTCATACTTTAGAGGGATAGTATCACAAGAAAGGGAAGTCGTTTCTTTATTTGCCTTTACTTCTTTATGATTGAATTGGTGATGGTAAAGCCAGTGACCTTAAACTTAGAATGTTACGTTCTTAACTTAATTTTATTTGTCAATTAATAGTTGTGTTTGTTACTTGTTGCTTTTCATTTATTCTTGCTTGTTTTTCTTTTGAATTTCATGATGTAAGTTGGTCATTTGATGCTTGATGTTTGATTATGGATTTAGGTGGTTTTCTATAGCTTTTAGGATTTAAAAAGAATTCAGAAAAATGAATTAGAAGGAGCCATGTATGTCACGATCGTGACTCAAGAGGAAAAAAAACCCTCTGTCACAATCATGACAGCAAAACCTTAACTTTGCAATTTTGACTTGCCTATCCTCTTAAAGTCCAACTCCTCTTCAATTTTAAACTTCAATCTTCTTCCTTCCTTTAAGTTCTTTCAGTAAAATGCCCCTACTTACCCAAGACCCTTAGATTGATCATTTTTTTCACTCAAATCTTAAGTTCTCTTTGTATTTTTCACCATATTTCCATCTTTTCCTAAGATTTCTCTTCCAAAACATCACAAATCATAATTTTTACACTTCAACTTATCATTTCATAATCTCCTTTGGTATTTCTTTCTCTCTCTAGATAATGTTTTAGGTTTTTCTTCCCAACCATGGCTAAGATAGTGAAGCAAGTTGTAAAGTAAAAAATTGATCCTAAGGGGAAAACTCAAGTCTCTAGACTTGGATTGAATAACTTAGTAGAAGAATTCAGAGCCCTATTCCCAATTTTTACAAAAAAAGAAGGTGCTAAGTATCTAATGCTTGAAAATAAGCCTATAGTCACTCCCAAGTATTTTTATTTTGAATGATTGACTCGATTGGAATTGAAAGAAAAATCTAAGAATTTGAGTAAGATAGTATGTTGGGATAGGTTTATACATTTCACTATATCATTTTTAGGGAACTAGTGCTTGAATTTTTTGTAATTCTTCAATATGATGGTAAGAAATTGGTTGATTTTTTTTTTGATTATGAGGGAAGACTTAAAAATTAGACTAAAATGTTATGACTAAACTCTTTGACTTTCCTAAAACTTAGTTTCATTATAATAATCCTAATTCTATAGTCACTTATATTAAAAGAAACTTATCTATTTAGATGACTTTAACCATCGAAATTCTCCCAACACGCTCGTAAAAAGACCTCATGCCACATAAGTTTATGTGTCATTACATGTTTAAAAGAACCATTTTTTTTATAATACACTGAAATTTTTTTCACATTTTTCATTCCTTAGTTAGTGTCTTCACCAAGAGAAACAATTACTTAGGTGTGGGCTTTCTTGCTACTATAATTTCTCAACATTATGCTATCAATTTGAAAGGACTAACCATGTTATAAAATGAGTTTTTAGATTTCTTACATTTAACATGCGTTGAGATCTTATCGCAACATTCTACATCAAAACTTCGAGATCCTAACACTTAACTTGCCTTCCAGAATTTAAACAGCAAGGCATCATCAACTTCAAAATAGGACAAAAATGAGATTTCCAGTGATAGCCATAATAAAGAAGGTGAATGATGGAAGAAGGATTTGAATGTAGTGGAAGAAATCAACTAAAAGTTCGAATGACGATTAGATGTTATAGAAGCATAACTACAACACATGGCTCGCTGTTAGGGGTCAAATTGATAGAGTTTTAATAGTTAATTTGTTAAATTATGACCCCTAATTCAGTGCTTAATTGTTAA
>JAOXYD010119646.1:0-11237 GCA_028565735.1 Pinacopodium congolense | reverse complement strand
GTAAGCAAGAATATGCATCAAGGCAAAAATAGGCATAATTTCTTTAGGAATGCATAATCATCTCATAATTATGCATTTTGGCCCCATGCTAGGAAAAAAGGTCTTAAACCTTCTCATGTTTTTAATGTCCATATGCATGATCCTAGGAATAAATCATACTTACGTCCTATGAGGCAATTTCATCTAAAAAATGGCATGCATACATTTAGGCATCATGATATTCATCTCATGTCTCTACATGCACATACTCATTGCAAACATATTCTTAAGGCTAGAGGCATTTATAAATCACATCTTATGAGGCCATTTCATCAAGAAAAGAACATGCATAATGTTAAGAGCCATTTTAGACAATTTAGGTCAATCAACTTACATGTACCTCATATGCATTCCCATTCTCATTTTCAGGGCATCAAACATGTTTCATTCATATTCTAGGCATAATATTCATCAAGGAAGATCATTTAGAGATATTAGACCTAGAAATGCATTTAAGTCTCATATTAGGCAAAATGGTATATCTCATAGGCAAAAGAGCATGATGCACTCCCATAACTCTCATATGCACAAACATCATCTTAGGAGAGCTCATTTTGATATGAGAAATGCATTTGACATCAAGATAATATGCTTCATGACCATATCCATAATGCTCCATTGTGTATAATTTTTGTGGTAAAGTTGGACATTTAGAAAATTTTTGTTTTATTAAACAAGGAATATTTAAGAAACCCTTAAAGGTGTGGGTTGAAAAAGGTGTTAAGGATAACCCCCAAGCAGCCAAGTAAATATGGGTATGTAGAAAGCATTAGTTTCTTTATTTTGTAAGTCAACATTAATTGGTGCTAAACCATTATCAAGCTAGGCATGAGTAAGGTACATATCTAACTTTAAAGTGAGAAGTGGAAAAATCACGATGAAGCCCTCATCTAAGTTTAATATAAAAGCAACATTGTTGAACCAAGTGAGGAGTAAAGAATTTGGTACCAAGAGGTGGTGAAAAAGGAGGTATTCAAATATTCTTATATAACGATATCTAACTTGACTTGATTTGTTGAATGTTTATGCTTGATTTGAAAAAGTTGGCCTAGCTTATTTGTTTTGAATTGAGAAATGGATTAGTGTGTTTAGGAGGAGCTATTGAAAGTTTAGTATTAAAGTCATTGTATAATATTTTTTAGACTAGCACATTGCATCAAAATTGTGGCATGATTTTTGAAATTTGTGCATTACATTGTTTTTGGCATATATGTTGTTTTGAAACGGATGAATTGAACATATTTTAAAAATATTTGTTGAAATTAGTATCATATTTTGTTTTTACAATTGGTATCATATTTTTAAATTTTCAATTAGTACCATATCTTTAAATTCTTAATCGGTATCTTTTCTTACATTTGGTATCAATTGGCATCATACTCTTATAATTGATAATACTTTTGATTTTTACAATTGGTATCATCTTTTTATAAATTTTTACCATATTATTTTACAATTGGTATCATGTTTTACAAATGATTATCATAATTTACAATTAGTATCAATTTTTACAAGTTAAATAATTTCTTTTCAATCAGTATCACTTTTGAAATTGTGTATATTTGAAAAGGGATTAAACACATAAACTTGGTTTTGCATAATGTTTTCAATTTACATTGTATTATTGCATGATTTTTAATATGTGCTCTTATTGCACAAAAGTGCATAAGATTTTTATATGCAAAAATTGCACAATGTGTGTTTTTGCTAAATAAATATGCATAATAGATGTTTTTATACATTTTGTGTGTAATGTAGAAAAATATGCATTTTTGAAGCATAATGATGCATAATAGGTGATTTATAATGCGTTTTTTTACCTCATCCCTTTTACATGCATAATTATCTTATAATGCATAATTGCATTCATTTAGGAGGAGCATCATAAACAATTGTTTTTTTTTAAGAAGCATGAATTAAGTTTTAAGTATTAATTACAATTGGTAGTCTTTTTTATGATGCCAAAAAGGGGGAGAAAGATGTGTGGTATTAAGGATGGATGTGATGTATATTTGTTTTATTTGCACTTAATATCACATGTTTTGTCATCACTAAAAATGGGGAGATTGTTGAACTAAGGTGGTTCCAATTATGAATTTTGATAATGACAAAACATTATTATTACTAATGTTTAAGTTTTTTATGCATGTATAAGATAGATTAATGTTTAAAGTATAAGAATATATTTGTGGAGCTTTTGATGATCAAGAATGGATAAGGATTGAAGATTAAGCGATGATCAAGAGTGAAGATCAAAAGAATGAAGATCAAGTTTGGATAAGCTTAGGAAAAGGGCTTAAAATGTAAGTTTCCTAAACTTGATCTTAATCAATACTTGAAAAGGGCTCTCGCATTTGCATGAAACATTTACATATAGGCATATAAGAGTTTAATTGTAATTTTAGTGATCAATTAGATTTGATTATGATATTTTCCATATTAGAAATTGAATCAGAATGACATATAGGCTAAATGTTGCATAAT
Organism: Pinacopodium congolense; assembly: GCA_028565735.1. Classification (NCBI taxonomy): domain Eukaryota; kingdom Viridiplantae; phylum Streptophyta; class Magnoliopsida; order Malpighiales; family Erythroxylaceae; genus Pinacopodium; species Pinacopodium congolense. The sequence continues at coordinate 8,714 of JAOXYD010119646.1, read as the reverse complement.
TAAGTTAAAATGTGTTGAATTGATTTAATGTATGTTTGTTGATATGTTTTAGTGAAATGAAATGTTGTTTGAGTGTTGATAATATGTTTTTGAATTTGTTTGTGTTATAAGAGTATTGTGGATTATGGTTTATGAAAGGTTTGAAAAAGTTTTTAAATTGTTTAAGAATGAAAAGTTTCATAATCAAGGCATTTCTTATATTTTGAATGAATTGAATTGTTTTGATTATTCAAATAGCCTTGAATTATGTTTTAAAACTTGTTTCAAGTCTTGATTAATGTTAGAAAATTGCTTAGAAAGGTTTGGATCTTTTTTTATTCATATTTTGTGTTTTTCTAGGCATAAATGGTTTGGCTGTTGTTAAGAGGGCCATTGAACCCCTGCTTCCCAACGAGTTAAACAATGGTTGTCCAAGACCTCAATGGCACCGTTTAGCTCCATAAATGCCATTGATTTAGTCTCCGTCTCTAATGACTACTTTTCCTTTTTGGATTTTAACTGATTTTTGTCTCTTAAGTTGCTAGTTCCTGTGTCTAATGACTTTAAACCTCTCCCAATTCTATAAATATCATTCCTAAACTATTTTATCATTTAAACACTTAGGCTCTCTTTATTTTCTACACTTTATGCACTACTTTCTTTCAATATCGATTTTTATATAGCAAAATTTGTATTTTTCAGTTATTTTAGATACAAACAAACTTAAAAAAATCTTTCATTAGAATTTTTGGTTCGTTATTTTGTTAGATTCAAGATTTCAAAGTCTCAACACCAAAACTAACATTATTTTGGTTGAACTTATGTGAACTTCTATATTTTTCAATTTTGAGCTCACAAAATCGTTTGAGTTGATTCAAAATTATCATACATATATTTCTCAAGTTCTCAAGAGTGCATCAAAGCTTTTACTTTGATTTTTAAGCACTCACAACATTTGTTTGAGCTCTAAGAACATAGGTTGCTTAAATCTATCAAGTTTTCTGTGTTGCTTCTTGTTCAAGTTGATTTGGCATTTAAAATTGTTTTTTTGTGCTTCAAATTTGATGTTTTCAGTTTTTTTAGGGTTTGAGGAGGTTGCTAGTATTTTTTATTTTAAATCTATTATATTTTGTGTTTAAGATTAATATTGTAGGTTACCTTAAAGTTGTCCAGTTTTGATATTTTCAGTTTTGTTCTTGAATTTAATCCACTATTTAATGTTCTAAAATTATGTTTATTGTTGCAATTAATTTTTAACTAATTGATTAAGGTTGCAATATGTTTATATCATTTAATTTACATCATTTGAGTGGTTAAACACATTTGTTTATAGGCTGAAATACATATAGGCTACATATTGTGACAACTTTTGTTGATATTGATTGAATTGGACTGTTCAGTGTTATAATCACGTTTATAATGTTTAAATCTAATTGTTTATGATTTATTGATATGTTAGGAGGCTAGTTTTTTTTTTTTTTTGGCCTCTAGAATTTTCAGATTGGATTATAGTACATAAGCGTTAGAGAAACACCATTAAAGGTATGATTTGGTTACATAATTGGGAGAATTAATTTGTATTGGTTGTTAATTGGATTATAGGATGCTCTTTGCCTTTAAAATAGATTTTTTAGGTTGCTATTCACCTAGGATAAAGAAGATTTGAATTGAGTTATTCATTAATTGTAAATTGGATTGATTTATGACTTATATATGCATTGCAGATTGCATAAGGCATTGACATTACATTAGTTGCATTTGAACCCTTATCTTACATTTTTTTTATTAAGGTTTGATTAGCTATTTAAGTTTGAGTTGAGGCTTTGGTAGCCTAAGTTAGGGGTTGTTTTGTGATACAAAAATTGTGTACTTTAGTTGTATTTGTAAGGGTTACTCTTCACCAATTGGAAAGGAAGATTGATAGGTTTCTCTTGACTTTAGAATAATTAAAACAAGATTATTTATGGGTTTCTCTTAAACTTAGAATAAGATTGGATTGTGTTACTCTTCACCTTAAACTAATATTGTAAGGGTTCCTATTAACCCTTATAATCAAGATTACAAAGGTTCTTCTTGACCTTATAATAAATATTGTTGTAAAGGTTCCTCTTAACTTTATAATCAAGATTGTTGTAAGAGTTACTCTTCACCCAATTAAAGTAAGATTAGTTTGTTAGTGAATTTCTAACATAGTTGGAGAGAGGACGTAGTCTATCTTTGGGGTAGGTAAACCTCTATAAATCATGATGTTCATCTCTTCCCTATCTCTTTATGTTTGCGCATTGGTGTTTTATTTATTATTGATTGAATTTGTTTAATATTGGCATAACGTTTGGCATAACATTTAGGTTAAATTTTGGTTAGAGAATTCATTTAATTAAAATAGGCATAAGGTGTTTCAAGTGTTTTAATTTTCAAAGAATTTTTTTCATTTAAGTGTTTTATTGATTGAATTTGTTTAATATCGGTATAAATATTTTTAAGTCATTTTGGTTGAATTTTGGTTAGAGAATTAATTTAATTGAAATTGCGTAAGGTGTTTAAAGTGTTTTAATTTGTAAAAAAAAAATTAAAACACCCAATTCACCCCTCTCTTGAGTGCCATAGGGCTTATAATCATTATCACTACAATGGGAGGATTATAGCTACTTATAATCTAGAAATCTTTTCAATCACTTCTGCATAATTTTGGTCAAATTATACATCTCAAGGCTTTTCTAAAACCATAGTAGATTAAGATCTACATCTATTTAATCTATGCTACCATTCTAAATTTCCTTAAAAACTCCATATAGAATAAACTAAATGAGTTGAGTGAGTAAGGAGATTAATACCCTTGGCTAGTCTTAAGAGACTTCAACTGTACTCTTTTACCCAAAAATCTTACTATAAGTTTAGTAACATAAGCTTTTGTAAATTCTTTAACGATTTTGTCTAAGATAGGGTTCATAAATTTAAGACATGAGGGAAATTTCTTCATATAGAATAATAAATAGAATGGAATAAGCTTTTTTTGAAGGAAACTAGATAGGGCAGTAATCAATGATATATGGATGATTGAGTTTTAAGTAAGCAAGGTTGTTTTACTCATCCTCTTTTTTTAGACCACTACACCATTAAAATTCATAACATTGTAGCTAATCATTCTAAGTTCTCTCCTTTTATATTTTTAAATTTCCTTATTAAGCTATAGGCTTATAAAGAGTTAATTATAGATTTTATGGCAAAAAAGTGCAAGACTTTAAGCAATATAAACTTGTCTACAAGTTGAACATGAATAAATAGGTTCTCAAGGATATGTTAAGGAATAAACCTCTAAGGACAAGCTAGAGTTTAGGCAGGCTAGGATTCATTTGTAATAGTGTTAACAACAACTATATATGCATCTTTAAAATAGTAATATACAAATATAAGAAGCCATTATCCTAAGTAGAAGCACTAATGCTCTAGAATTTCATGTCCTTATTGAGAAGAAAGGCTAGAACCCTTTGACTAAGCAAGGAGATTGTAACATAACCTTCTTCCATAAAGCTATTAAAAACATGAAAAATATTAGAAAAATCACTCAACTCTTCAGAAATAATTAAGAAAGGATCATTGAGTAGTCTAAGCTAAAAAAAAGGCCTTTCATTACTTTAATAAAAATTTGGAATCACAAATTGATTGCAATTCCTTCATGTAACTGTTAAGATCCTTCTTAAACAATTAGATCATAGAGAAACATACTTAGCTACTGACTAGGCCTAATGACATTGATGAAATATTGGGGACTCTTAAAAGCCTCAATTTAGATAAAGCTCCAGGTCTAGATGATTTTAATGGATACTTCGTTTAACACTCTTACCCTATCTTTAAATACTACACTGCACTTGCCATCCAAGAAGAATAGGAAGAAGAATAGGAGACCTTCTTCCTAAGAAGAAGAATAGGAGATGATATAATGCTAGCACAAGAATTCTTTAGAGATTATGAAAAAAAAAAAAAAGAATGCGACAAGGAATTGTGCAATAAAAACCTAGTATTAAAAGGATTTTAATTTAGTGAGTTAGACCTTTATACAAGAAATGCTTAAAGTCTTTGGCTTTTCTAGTAATTTCATTGGCTAGATCACGCAATACAACTCTTCTACCTCATATAATGTTTTGGTAAATGGTTAAATTATATAAAACTTCACAAGTAGGAAGGAATTGGGAAAGGAGATCCCTTATTTTCATACATTTTCATCTTGTGTATCAAAGTCCTAACCAAGTTAATTAGGCTCAACATAACATCTAGTGATAGCATCACTTACCATAGCAAATATAGAAAACTTGGCTTGTTCATTTTAGCATTTGCAGATGACCTAATGCTCTTTTATAGAGTAAACAAAGGCCTTGTCAAGTTAATGGTAGATTCCTTGCATTATTTCCACAAAATGATTAGATAAAGCATCAATTTGAATAAAAACCAACTGATTATCACCTTAGTAATTAGTGATATCAGCTCTTATAAGTGTCAGTGCAATATTTAAGTATCCCTATAATCTCCGATAAGACAACCTTTAAGGATTATAAATTGTTATTAGATAGAGTCCAATTAGTGTAAGTGGTTCGTACAATAAACACTTATCCTTTACTAGTAAAACTCAATTATTTATCTCCATTCTCACCAACATGCACACTTATTGGACTACTCACCTCATTCTGCCTAAGAAGCTTATTAAGATAATTTAGAAGCCCTTAAGGAACTTCTTATAGAGTGGGAAGGCTAATAAACATGGAAATTTTAAGGTGAAATAGCTAGAAGTTTGTTTGTTTAAGGAGGAATTTAGAATAAGGATATAATTAATCTAAATAGCTTACAAGTATAGTTTAACTAAGAGAATTTAGAGAATTTACACTTATAAGGAATCCCATTGGGTGCAGTGGATTCACAAATATTTTCTCAAAAGAAGAAGCTTTTAGGAAATTTCCCGAAACTAAATTATTTTAGAGGTTACAACAAATGCTAAGATTAAAAGATAAATTGAGAGATGCATTGATTCACGTAATTGGCAATAAGGAACTCTCCTCCTTTTGGTTTGATAATTGGTCTAAATCTAGCCCTACATCTTATTCCAAAACTTTAATGCTTAAAACACATTATACCTTTTAATTACAAGGTTTAAATGATAATTTCAAATGGAAATTGGTGTTGTAACTTCAGAGGTTCCTCTTTGATGAGACCACATTTTCCATATCATCTCCTTAGCTTTAATATGGATGCCAAAATATCATAGCTAAAACACACATTAGTAATTTTAATAGAATGTACTAAAAACCTCAATTCCACTTAGATTCTCTAAGAGTAATATGATACAAGCTAGTTTGATTTAAGGAGAGACTTTCTTAGGGCGCTTTCATTTTGTAGTTAGAAATAAAGAATAGGTTTGATACCTTTGATAGACTAAAATGCCCTTATAGCTTGAATATGAACTGCAAACTCTATAATACCAATATTGAATCCAGTGAACACTTAATTTTCAAATGCAGCTTCTCAACACAACTTTGGAATATCATCCAACTAAGGTGCAAACATCAATGCAAATTCTCAAATTGGAGTGATATCACAAGGTGGGCCTCCTCACCTCATTATATCATTAAAGGAGACTATACAACATTTAGGATTCGTTTTAGCTATTATGTTTATGCAATTTGAAAGAAATGGAATATAAGATCATTCAAAAATCTCAGTAAAGACTGAGCCTTTTTTTATATAAGATGAATGCACATGGATCAAAGAATTATTATGCTTGAATCTAGTTTATCTGAGCTACACTCATCCATTAATTTTAAATTGGAGAATATGATTAATACTAATATTGAATCTAGTGAAAACTTATTTTTCAAGTGCAACTTCTCAACATAGCTTTGGAATATCATCCAACTGAGGTGCAAACATTAATGCGAATTCTAAAATTGGAGTGATATCATAGGATGGGCCTCCTCACCCCATTATATTATCAATAGAGACTATACAACATTCAGGATTAGTCTTAGTTATTATGTTTATGTAGTTTGAAAGGAATGGAATATGAGATCATTCAAAAAATCTCAGTAGAGACTGAGCCTTCTTTATATAAGATGAATGCACATGGATCAAAGAATTACTATGCTTGAATTTAGTTTATCTGAACTGAACTCATTCATTAATTGTAAATTGGAGAATAGGATAACTATATATTAGTCAAAGGTCACAATCTCTAACTCACAATAGTTAGATTTTAGTTATGCATACATATGCTTATATTGATCAAGGGATATAATTTCCTCTATTGTGGTTTAAATGTGTAGCTTTTGGAACTTTTTTATTCTTTAATACATTTTTATTCTTCTAATAAAAATATTAGTTGACTTCCGTCATAACTTAATTCAAGTTGCAATTTGAACTCATCCTTATCAAGAAGTCTCATATTTACACATTGATTCATTGCGCCTTGTGTAATACATATAAAAGATGCATGAAATCTAGACCATCTTAATCAACATACTACTAAAGCTTGAAAACATGTAATGACACATAGTTAAAGTGGCATGCAATATTAGTAAATCAACATACTATTAAATGGTCGCAAGTTAATTTTATATTTGATTTTTTTCCTTTATTTTTCATATTTTTTGTAATTTTGGTTTATAAAATAGTGCGTGTGTGTGTGTTTTCTTAAGTTTCATATCTTTATGTTTTCTTTATAATATGATTTTTAATTAAGCTTTTTTTATAACATAAAAATTAGTCATTTTAAGCATTATTTGTGCTTTGGGTTTGTTTTAGGTCAATTTGAGTTAAAATAAGGGCTGGGAGATATTTTCATTAGGTAATTAAAGAAAATTTGAATAAGGACATAATTACAAAAATGAAAATCATAAGCATAGATATGATTGAAAAGTTAATTCTTCCATATGAAACAAATAATATTAAATAAACTTTAAAAAAGAATTGAAATAAGCCAAAAGGCACACTTTCCCTAAGTTTATGCATTCCAAAATATCTAATTACATAATAGAAAAAGTACAATTCTAAATTTTAAAAAAAATATGTATAATTGTAAAGATGATATCACTTGCAAAACATGCTACTAGTAAAAACATAATACCAGTATCAAAAACTAATTTTTATAACACATACAATACATCAATTTAAAAAAATTATACAAAAACTCTAATACCACTTGTAAGAGATTCCATTTTTCAAAGATACCAATTGTAAATTACACTTATTGTGAACGCATTTCCTTAAAACCATGCAACATCCTTTTAAAAATCATATAACATTTTAAATTCAATGTGCCATATTAAAAAAATCCTACATATAATAAAATAAGAATTTATATTTCAAAGATGACCACGCCACCATAACAATATAAAGTCTTCCCCTAAATAGTTGTATCACAATTTTCTACCTAAAACATGTAAGCCTAGGTCAACATCCTCAAATTAAGCATAAAATTCAAAAAATCATGTCCAGCTAGCATTATTTAATAAAAGTATAGATTTACCTCCTTTTTTCATCACTATTTGATGTCATATCCTGTACACCTTACCTAGTTCAACAATGGTTGTGGAGATTTCAAAGATATGGAGAAGGCTAGACCTTATTCTTATAAATAAGAAGAAATGATTTGTTTTCTCTTTTGAAACAATTGAAGAAATCTACTTAAAGCTAGTAGGTTATCGATAGACATGGTTTCTTTATAGCCATATCACACAACGTATACAATCCTAATTGATTATCACCATAAACGAAGAATGTTAAAAGAGGTGGAGAAGACATTTTGGAGATGGGAAGAAGAAATCCGATGCTAACTATTTAAAAATTTCACATAAGTGTCTTTAATGGCCATGAGAGTATGGGAGAAAATTTAAACTACTTATTTTATTTGATGAGATAGTTATGAGGGATAACAAGGTCAATAATATAACCCAAAGCAAGATGGATGATGCCCATATAAAAGGAGATGAATTAGAGAAAACTTTAAAAATTTTTAATGAAATGACATTAAAGAGTGTAAAGATGAGTGAAACTCTACATAATGAACTTATTAACACACTTTGCAGAAAAGATGTGTTTGATTCATTAAAATTATTTTGTGAAATTAGAAAGCGAGGATTTAAGTTGAGTCTTAATACTTACAGAACTTTTCTCTATTGTTTTTGCTAAATATAAAATATTAATGTAGCAAAACAATTTTTCGGAGAGTGTGATAAGAGTTGAAAAAGACTCTAAAGTTTATCAAGCATGGAACATTATTAATGAAGATCAAAATAAAATAAAATATTAAAATTTTGGTGATTTCTTGTGTGGATGGGACGATAAGGTTACCTAGGGTGTCAATTTCCATCATTATAGAATAATATCCATGTCTAACTTTATGATTTTAGAGAAGTTTGCCTCCAATCCCTAGCTTCTTTTCATTGAGCTTCTTAATTTAAAGGTTTGATCCTTGATTTAGAAGTTTGATCCTTGCATAAGGATTGGCTGTGCCTAAGTTATAGCTATAACTATCGAGGCTTCAATTGATTTAGAAGCTATTAGGGGTGTCAAACTGATTATGTTTTCAATTGATTTTTATTATGTTTTGACCCATATTGTCATGTTTAAATGTTTAATTCTTGATTGAAAATATTTAATTTGCCACTAGACTTGATTGATTGAATATTGGAGTGAAAAGAATGCAAAAATAGGAATTTCTAGACCCTCGACATAGGTCTGAAGAGACC
>JAOXYD010119635.1:0-11237 GCA_028565735.1 Pinacopodium congolense | reverse complement strand
AAGTGATTAAGGTATGGAAATACTCACTCTAGCTCTTTAAATTGAGCAATGAGCTTATGTATTAAGTGCATATAATTTCCTTGTGTGATTAAGAGGTATGTAGGATATACTGAAGATATAAGGTGGTGTGTTACTGTCAATTCCGGATACTGAGTGTCCGAGGAGTTCAGTGTACGGGACTATATAGGAAGTGCTGCTTGTATGTGAATGCGAGACCTATGTGCTTATTATGTTATATGTGGATTTTAAATCTAATGATTATGAATTTGGATTATGAATGTATTTCTGATTGAATATCCATGATAATAGGAATATGTTGTGTGAACGATGATGTGAGAATGTGTTTTACTTGCTTTGGGAAATGCATGAAGATGCATGTTTAACAACTTGGTAACCGCTTCTGCAATTGGTTATTAAAATTGATAAAGATCGTGTAAGCACGAGAATTGAGTGAGTAGAGCCTTGTTATTCCTTCCAAGGGTATTAGGGCGTTACAGAAAACATGGTTAAATTTACATTGAAATGCATATAAAAACTTAAGATAATTCAAATCCATCAAATACCCCCCATATTTGAATTATTGCTTGTCCTCATGCAATGACTTAAATGCTTCACTCAAACAATCTCAATCAAGGGTCAATAGCTAATTGAGTAATATATAAATCAACCAATGCTTTTAATCTAATTCACAAATTCCAACTCTATTATAATCAAAAACAAGTTAATCAAAAGCAAAGAACACAATAACCTAATGTGCATAATATCCATCATTCAAACCATTTAGGATAGATTATCATATAAACTAATCAAGGATGCTCAAAATGACCAAATACAAATAAGAAAATGATACAATTTTAGATTTGAGCAATGCTTGTTTGAGAGGTCGTCTAACTTTTTGACGTGAAGGTAAACATTTGTCATGAACTCTCCCAATTACTAGGTTAGATCACCATCTTAAATGGCTAATAGCACCACTTATAACTTCAAGCATATGTTGAGTTAAAGCCAGCGGTGTAAGAGTTACTCAATACATAATAACAATAAAAAAAATCAATGGCATAGACTCTTTTTCTTCAACGACACAAAGAACACTCTTCTTTTTTCTTTTTGTTTCTTTTTCCTATTCTTCTTCTTATTCTTTCTTTTTTTTTCTTTTTTTCTTTTTATTGTTTCTTTTACTTTTGACATTTTATTCTAAACATCCCATTTCACATTCATATAAAAACTAAACAAAATTTATTTAAACATTAAATACACAAAAATGAGTCACTAAACACATGTAAAGCACCAAAAGAAAAAGAAAAGAGAAAAATTAGCATCATTTCAAGAGTTAAGCAAAGATACTTAAATTAGAAACATCAATTTCCTTCAAGTACCATAATTAACTATTATCCAAAGATCATAATCATTTCAAGCTATCACATTCAAATCATCACCATCAAACTCATAATAACTTATGTGTGCAAAAGTTTTAAACTTGCCCTACCCCCACATTTAAATTAGACATTGTCCTCAATGTCCTAATCTAATAAAAGCACAATGGAATGGGACTAAGAATACTCCCTTAAATGAGGCAATCTATGAAGTACATGAAAGAGAGATGGCCATCCACTTTCATTCACTATAAATCAAACATAAACAAACGAAAGCACTCAAATAAAACAACTAAAGACTTAACTAACACAAAAAAAGACAAAAAAACTTAAAGAAAGGTTGGGTTGCCTCCCAATAAGTACTTAGTTAAGGTTATAAGCTTGATCCCTGATATTTACATCATCCATTGTCAAATGGATGTTTGAGCCCAATAGGAAACATGCTCAAACTCATGGATGAGCCTAGAGCAGTTTCCCTCGAAACAGGCTCAGGAACTAGATGTCACATAACTTTAGAGGTGTGGAACCCCTTCTTCTTACCATTAAAGTCTAATGTCCACTCTCCAGCATACACATCTCCCTTCTCCTAGGATGGTCTCCTTAATAATATCGCCAATGGGTGTGGAGACTTTTCATACTACTTGCCATCTTCGACCTCCAACTTGCTTACCCATAGCTCTTCCAAAAACATCATTGCTTGGGGCTCTTGCTTACTCCTCTTCTATTTTTCTTCCTTTTTCCTTAAATTACTATGAAAAGGAAGTGAAATTTGGTTAGCAATAATATGAAATATATCACTTATCTTAGGAGACTGCACATCCTCCTTCATTTCTCGAGCTAGTTCCTTTTCCTCTCCTAGCTGGTCTTGCTATTCCTCTTATGTTCTTGGGTTCTACCATTGGTCTCCACTACTTGATGAATTAATGCTCATCTCCTCCCTTTGTTCTCCCTCTAGTTAGCTGAGCATGCTTAAAGAGACTTGGGCTTATAAGCTCTCGATCGCATTCGCTAATTGGCTCATTTGATCTTCCAAATTCTTCAAGCTACTCCTCATTTCTTGCTAAAATTTAAGAGTACTCATCACCAAGCTTTGTATGATCTCCTTCAAGGACACTCCATCAGCTTTTGGTGGCGATAGTAAAGGTGGAGCCATGGGTTGGAAGTGTGGCTGGTCTTGGTAGTATGCAGGCAGAGAATCGAATCTGTAATGTTGCGTATCCTACAAAACATGATACGTACAAATAGGATAATCAAAAAATGAGCAAACCTCACATACCTTAGTTTCTTCTTCATTCATTTTTGTTTGCGTTACTAAGGAAGTGAGATTCCCCTATTAATACTCCAACCTGGAAGTCATAAGAAATTTAAACACATCATCAGAATAATGATAGTAGGAAATATTATAATCAAAAGCACCTTAATAGTGAACCATCGTCATTAAAAGATTGCAGAATCATAAAAAATTGAGAAACTACAAAAAACAGAAGACAAGATGACCACAAAAAAACAAAACCAAAAACCAAAAAGAAAAAGAAAAAACAATATAAGAAATAGATAAAATATAAGCTCCAACTCCCTAGTAACGCTGCCAAAAATTTAGTAGTTCTGTCATAGACTACCAAATAATAAAATACTTAACTAACCTATTATATAGCAAGGCAAATTAGGGTTGATCTTATAAGGAAGTAGTTGTGTTTAAAAGCTATTCCTAATGTTATGTTAAAAGAATTTGGTAGTTTTGTTATGGACTACTAAATAATAAAATACTTAACTAATCTACTATGTATCAGGATAAATCAAGGTTAATCCCACAGGGAGCTAGTTGTTTTTAGAAGCTATTCCTAATGTTATGTTAAAAGAAATTTTAAAAAACCCTAGATGCGAAGACAATTAAACTAAACAAAAGGGAAAATAACAACAACAAAAAAGCAGAAGACAAGAAATAGATAAAGATAACATAAAGGTGGATAGAAGATATATCTATGATTCAGGATTTATAATTAATCCTTGAGACCTAAGATGTTAACATATAGATCCATAAGCTCTTGAATCCTCTGTTCCTCCTATTTTAAAATGAGCTCTCTAGATTTAATGGAGTAGCAGCATTATCACATTAAGGAGCAACTAACCTAAGCCACAATCTTGCAAGCTCGGATTGTGTAACTTAAAGAATTAAAATCCTAGACTAGATTGATTAAGTTTACTTACAAATTCAACTAGCCTATCACCACTTATGGTATTAGCCACGAATGATTATGTATCACAAGCTTATACCTAACAATTGAACTAGAAATTATACCTAGGATGATCGACCTATGCATTAATCCCTAATTCATGCTATTTAATCAGAATTTCATTTCAACCTTGACCTAAATCACAATTCCCAAATGATTCCTAATTAATTATCATAATTACAAAACTATTATCCCTTTCATATCTTCCAACCCACAATAACCTAAGCTAATATAATAAAATCAACACTAAAACAAACTGAAATTAAAAAAAATAGAAAGATAAATGTAGAAATCATAAAGGAAGCACAATAACAAGGCTAGAAATTAAAGGAAACATAACTATATTAATAATCATCAAAGGTTCCATACATGAATGACAAAATCCAAAAGAAAGCATAACAAAAATGAAATGAAAATAGAATTACAATAGCAAAAACAACGAAAACAGGAAAAACAAAACATCTAAACATGAAATCTAAAGAGGAAATTGAAATAACTAACGAAAATTAACTAAGAAACAAAGAAAAGAAACGAAAATGATGGAGGCCAAGGGAAATGAGTTCAACTCCCCTTTTTACATTCTTTTGCTGCCCTTTTATAGTGCCTCTTTAGGTTAAAGCAGGCAAAAGACATCGTTTCATTCTTTTTTATTTTACACTACCACTTTGTTTGATCGACCGATGCCTCACTTTGTTTGGTCAACCAATTAGAGGACATTGGTCGACTAAAACACAAGTATCAAATGACCGACTAGCGTCATGCGATCAATCGATCTCTGGTTATCAGCAACTCCATCCCATTAGGCAAAATCATTCCTTTACTCAAATTTGCTCTTAACTTGTCTCTTTTAGGCATAAATTGTGTCTTAAAGACCAAACCTGTATGTAAACTTTAAAAAAACATAATTTAGGCATTCAAGTATGAAAACAAGATTGAATTCACATTGAAATGCATATAAAAACTTAAGATAATTCAACCCTATCATGAACTTCTAGATTTTTTGTTAGATTTGCCTATCGGATTAATGAAATTGATTGTTAATTTCTATATGAACATAAGTATCAATATCAATTATTTGATTTCATAAGTTTTGATTAAGATATCAAATATATGAGTAGATCAACCTTTAGGTAATGAATTTTTTGTGGAGACCTAGAGATAGGCTTACATAAGATTTTTAGATTATGTATGAACTTATCAAAACAATTCTTTCTATAGTATAAGTTAATGCATTCAATTTTTATTTGAGATAGAGAGAAATTTCGCTTAATTTATCAATATGAATAGGAATTACGTAACTTAAGAGAGAGTGCAGTTCAATTTAAGGAATCTATAATCTAAGCAAATCTAGATGATCCATTTAATTAAAGTTGAGTGATGAGCACGAATATGTCTTAGGAGGATTAACCATCTAGGTCTTAACTTCTTGAATTGTTTATTAAGTCTTAATTTGCTTTGAATTTATTATTTATTATTTCATTTCATTTCATTAATCAATCAATTAATCATCTAATTGAATAACTTAGACAACAAAGATAAGAAGATCATTAGTAATTTATAGTTCTCCTGGATCAATAATCCAAACTCATTAGAGTTATACTATGATTCAATAGGAGCATGTGCTTATTGTGTGATCTTAGTATTGTTAGTTTAAGATTCTTAGATTTATTTTGTTAAAACTTATATGTATATTTTTTTCGCATTAAGTTTTTGGCAATGACGACGAGAACTGTGTCAAATTCTTAGTATTTTTAATCTTCGTTAAATTAGCCACTTTTAGTTTTATTTTTTGTTTTATTTTATTTTTGTTTTTTTTAATTTTTTTAATTTTTATTTTTTAGAAATTTTTATTTTTTTAGAGCTTTTCTTCCCTTGATTTTTCATTAGTTTTTTTTATTTTCAAGTTAGGTACTTTATTGGATGATAAGTCATTCTATGGACTTTCTTGAGCCTGATCATGAAATTTATAGAACATTTAAACCTTGAGGGAGAAGAATTTTGATAATTGTGAAAAGCTTAAGTTTCAAATCTTACAGTTAAAATATATAGATAGACAATAGGACCAAAAGCTCAACTTAATATGGGAGATTTGTCAAGACTCTCTTTAGAAGACACGACATCTAGCATTAATAGGCTAGGGCAGAGAAAGAAAGCTTCATAATCAAGCCCCAAATGACATAGATGCTTCAAAACTACGTTTAGTTCAATGGGTTACTATATGAGAACCCTAATGCATATAATGCTAATTTTTTAGAGATTTACAATACCTTTAAGGTGAATTGTGTTTCTGAAGAGGTGGTGAGACTGAAGTTGTTTCCATTCACCTTATAGAGTAAAGCTAAGTCTTAGCTTAAATCAAATCATCTTCGTTCTATCTCCTTTTGGAATCAACTTGCAAAAATGTTCCTAACAAGGAACATTCATCCCTCCTACCTAGCTAAGTTGCATAATGAAATCATATATTTTTAGCAGTGGGAGAAAGAATATCTATATGAGATTTGGGAGTGATAGAATGAAATGTTGAGGAAATTCCCCCACCATAACTTTAATATGAGCATACTTATGCAAACTTTTCATGTTGGCTTTAACTATGCCACTAAATAACTGATAAATGCATCATCTAGTGGTACCACCAATTTCAAGACACTAGAAAAACTCTAGGAACTAATAGAGAACATATTTATAAACATATATCAGTGTGGAAATGCATGGTAAGTGATGTGTTATGAATTTTTTTTATTAGACACCCTAATCATGAGTGCCAATCATTAAAATTTGGGAGCCAAATTGAATGAGTAGATTATGTGGGAAATCGATAAAATAATCTTTATTGCAATATATATAATCTAGGGTGACACAATCATCCCAACTTCTTATGGTTAAGACAAAACCAATAGTGTCAAACCCATCCACCTAGTTTCTAACAATATTAATATCCTAAAAAAAAGTTTATAAGAGCTCCTTACTAAATATAGCGCCACATTAGATGCCAAATTTCATAATATTAAATCTTCAAAAGAATTTGGAAAACCAAATATGACAAGTTACTATGAGCATATAAGAGAGATCACCATGTACTTTTCTAGGGGATACTAGGAAGAACCCAAGGAGACAAGTATATATGGTGTTCATCAATGGTAGTAAGGTGATAGATAGCAAGGTAGAAGAAATAGAGATGGAAGGTGTTAAGAGCAAGGAAGAGAAGAAACAATTTAGAAATAATACAAATATATAATTTAAATCTCATAATTATCCTCTCATCATAATTTTAATTGTACAATAATTATTTTAAATATTTATCATTAAATATTATCAATAAAAATATGTAAAAATAAAGAATGTCTTTATTTAACAAATGTACAATGTTTTATAAGAATTGCAACCAACTGATTAGCAGTAAAGCATAAACTAATATTATGAACATAAGTTTTCTTTGAAGACTTGAGGAACTTGTAATTAGAGAACTAATAAAGATGTTCCAAAGCAAGAAGGGACAAAGGTAAGGAGACCCCGTTTCTCCTTATTTATTCAACTTTGCATGGAAGTGTCAAACAGATTATTAAATTTAAAAAATTGTACTCAAACTAATTTTCAAATATCATAATAGATGAAAAAGGCTAAAAATCTATAACTTATTCTTTATTGATGATCTCCTTATCTTTAGTTGTGCAAACTCCAATTCTATTGCAACCATAATGGAAACTATCCAATGCTTTTCAAAAATCTCAGGTCTCTTGATTAATAGAAGCAAAAGCAACATTATCTTATCATATACTATTGAACTATTAGCTACTATATTGATTGGGTTTACAAGTAGAAGTAAAAGCAACATTATCTTATTAGACACTGCTGAGCAGTTAGCTACTATATTATCTGAGTTTATAAGCATAACCAGTGGTACTCTTCCTTTTAAGTACCTTGGCATACTTGTGATATCCATGAAACTAGCTTTTAGGTATTGTCAGTACTTATTGAGAAGATGTATAGAATAGTTAAGTTTTGGCATAATAGATATCTATCCTTCATGAGCAGGTTACAACTAATCAAATTGGTTTTCATTAATATGCATAATTATTAGACAATGAATCTTGTCCTACCTAAAAAGGTAATCAAGGTGATTAAGATGATGTTGAGGAATTTCTTATGGTAGGTGAATGTTTCTAAAGATGGAGGATTTAAGATAAAATGGCAAGAGTTAGTTTGGCTCAAGATGCAAGTAGGATTAAGACTTCATTCTATTACTACTACAATCAAAACTAGCCTGACCAAGTGTGTATGGAGGCTGATGAATGATAAAGAATTATTATGGGTGAAATGGAAATAAGAATACCATCTCAAGGCATACCGTTTTTGGGGCTGGAAATTAAAAACCAACTACTTTTGGACCTTCTTATAAACACTCAGATTAAAACCAAGTGTTCAGAACTTATTCAATTACTATATTAGTAATGGCAGGGCAACCTTTCTCTCACATAATAATTGGACTGATTTGGGTGCTCTTTAGACTATTTCTTAGCTATCTAACATCAGACACCATTTTCCTCCAAATGCTAAGGTTTGCATATTAATCAGAGATAATCAAAGGTGGTGTGATATAAGAGGATTCAGATTGTTGAAAGAGACCCCACCTAGGTACAACCTGAACTAGCTGAGGGAGGATCGAGTAAGATGAATTCTTTAAACCTCAAGCCACTTTTCTAACAAATCATGCAGAAGGCATATATCAGGAGCTATTCTTCCTATTCCATGGTATAATATAGCTTGGAATAACAAGAATCCTCTTAAGGTTTCGTTCATAATATGGTTAGCATGTAGAAATAAGCTAAATACATTATATAGGTTGAAATGGTCCCTGATCAGTATAAGAAATTCTAGATGTGCTAATTAGCTATCGAATCAACTAGGCACTTTTTTTTTATTATTCTTATATTTCTCCCCTTTAGACAATAGTGTAGAACATGTTTTAGGTTGGTTGTTGGGTATGGGAATAGAATGAAATCCTTAATCAAATAGCAAAGGTTCAAACATGAAAATGGATAAATAAGACAGCGTTGCTGATGGCTTTTTCGGGATGCATATACTATATTTGAAGAACAAGAAATGCTTAGATATTTAGGAATGAACATCAAACCTTAGCAACTTTACACGCAATATAGTGCAGTGGATTAGGGAGATGGCAATATACAAGATGGACACTAAAACTCTTTCTTAAAATATTCTTGATGCATGGATGATATAAGGACAAGAATATGTGGTATGATGCAATAATGTAGTATGGTATCGAATTGTTTTACTAGTTAGGAAAATTAGCAATTTATTTTTATTTTGGTCCTATTTCATTGAGATAGTTAATTGACTTTAAGTGTTATGTTTAGCATAACTTGTCCAAACATTTTATTGTGTACTAGTTAGTTCTTTTCATGAGCCTTATTAATTTATTTTTATCTTTCATTGTGTACTAGTTAGTTCTTTTCATGAGCCTTATTAATTTATTTTTATCTTTCAAAAAATTATTGTGATTTTTGTACTTGATACTAAAAAAAGATAAGTATGCATTACCCCAGTGCTTATAAATGACAACTAATTAACTAGAACTTTCAGAACTCTTTCTCTTTATCAACTTTTATTGGAACCATATCGATCAAGTTTATTTTGGATCCACTATGTTTTCATTAATAAAAGTGTCCGAAAGTAGAACGAATATAAGAAAATATTTTTTAAATAATTGGAACAATTCATATTGATAACAATTAGCAATGTGCTAATGTAATTATAGCAAGCAATGAGATGATGATGATGGATAAGAGACAATAAGAATGTTTGATAAATCTTAACATATATGTGACTAACGAGCCTTTCCCTTTTATAAGTTAGGTCTGAAGAAGAATTTTCAGCTTAAGGACAACAAATTTACTCCCTCCCTAGCATGAGTGTTGATGCCCAACCTCAGCAATTTCATGAAGATGCCAATCCTTAGTCTTATCTTGATCATATGAAAATGTCACTAGTGGAAAATCTAAAACTTGGGAACATAATGTCCAACTAAACTTTCCTAGTTTGCTACCAAGATAGGAGTTGATGTTATTCCATTTTCATGTCAGCAACTCCCTTATCTTCTTAAATTCTTCTCATTCTTCCAAGGATCTCTACAAGCCATAGCAATGGAAAACACACTTAGACAATGTGAGATCAAAGCCCTCAAGGGATAGACTTAACTTTGTGTTACTTCTCTAGAATCCATAATGGACTTTGTGTAGGAAATCTTGGGATCTGATAACTGATTCACTGTTGTGAGTAAAGAGTTTCAGAGACATGTGAAAATGGTTCTTTAATTTTATTAAGAAAAAAATATGTATATATATAAGAGTAGCATATTATAATTTAAGAAATAAATCAACAAATTGAAATAATTGATATATATATATATACATATTTGATTTTTTTTATAATGAAGGAGAGAATTATGCAGCAATCTTAGATTAATTATGCAATAATCTCGATGAGAATATCTGGAAGAGAATCACTCTTTATCATGCCCCCTCAAGTGAAAAAGTCCTGAAAGAACATGAAGCTTGGTTTGATGATTAGTAAACAGCTTTTTATATAGAGGCTTTATGAGAGAATTAGCAAGTTAATCCACAATACATATATGGGAGACGTAAAGAGCCTTTTTTGCGACTTGCTTATGAACAAAGTGGAAGTCTATAGCAATATGTTGTATGCTATAGTGGAAAACTGGATTAGAACAGATATGTGTATCCCCCATATTATCACAGTAAATTATGAGGGTAAAGCTAAGAGGAATGTGTAACTATTGAAGTATGTGTGCGAGCCAATTTACTTCAGTAGTTGCAATCGTAATAGCAAGGTACTCTACTTCGATTGAGGAGGGAGTAACAGTAGATTGATTTTTGTAACTCCAGCTAATAGGATGAGCACAAAAGAAAATAATGTAAGTTGAAGTAGAAACTCTAGAATCAACATCACCAACCTAATCGGCGTCAACAAATACTTAAAGATGAGAGGAATTCTTAAAGGAGAGGAATAACCTATAATGAGATGTGCCTTTTAAGTAGTAAAGAACCCTCTTGAAAACCATCTAATGATTTTCACTAGGTCGATACATAAATTGAGCAAGTTTACTGACAATAAAGGATACATTAGGTTGAGTTAATGACAAGTATTAAATAGAACCTAAAACTTGTCGATATTTCGTGGGATCTTAAGAGGGAGAGTAATCATTTAGTTAAAGGGTCTCAATTGTTAACATTAGAGTTGGAGTTGAAACTTCATTAGCATTAAACATGTTAGTCTTTAGAAGAAGATTTGTGAGATACTTTCGTTAAGAGTGAAATAAACCAAGGCTGGTTCGAGTAGCCTCTACGCCCAAAAAATAGTTGAGATCACCAAGTTCCTTGAGGGAGAATTAGGAAGATAATTTTGTAATGATTTCGAGTATACCCCCTTCATAACTTCTTATAACTATAATATTATTTATATAAATAAAAGGGATTACAGTCAATTAAGTGATCAAGTTTTGGGGATTTTTTCAATTAAGTGATCAAGTTTTAAAAATTTTCAATTGAGTGATTAACATTTGAAAAGTTAACCAGTTGAGTGAAAAAACTTA
>JAOXYD010119624.1:0-11237 GCA_028565735.1 Pinacopodium congolense | reverse complement strand
GTTGTCGGGTTTAAGCACAATAAACAACACAAATATTTTTAAAAATTAAATTAATAACCAAAGGGTCCCAAATAATTCAAATAAAAAATCCTAAAAATATTTTAGCCACACAAACTATTAAAAATAAATTCAACCAAGTTCATATTCATGAAAATAGAAAATAAAACATAATAAAAAAGCAAATAAAAATAAATAAAACTGAAATAAATAAAATAAAATAAAATAAATATGAAACTAAAATAAAATAAAAACAAAGACTCGATGAACTTGAGATTTTTTCTTAAATGTGTGCTGCCCTTAATTGATTTTCTGTTGTTTCTGCTGTCCGCTCCTTCTTTCTCCGAATTTCCTGGACTGCGCCTCCTCCCTGTTTTGCTGGTCAGAAATTAATTCTGTCCCCCCTTCTTTTTTTGAAATCTCCTCTCCGCCTCCCTCTTTGTCCGGATGCTTCCTGGTTATTTTCTGTCCGCCCCTCTCTGGTGTTTTCTGTCTTCTCCCTATTATATCTGTCCGAATTCCCTGCTGTTTGTCTAGGTTTTCCTGCCTTTTCTGGACTGTTGGGCCAAGGGAGGGAGGAGCTACTGCTGCTGGAGGAGGCTGGCCTGCTAGGAGAGTGGGCTGCAGAGGAAGGAGCTTAGCCTGCATAGGATCTGGATAGAGGTGCTGCTGCTGGCCTGGAGGCCTGGTCTGCTGGGAGAGTGGGCTACAAACGGCGGCCCAGGGGAGGAAGGCTGGAGCCTGGGATAGACGTGGGCTGGGGCGCGTGAACTGCTGGCTTGGAGCGCTGGCCTGATGGGAAACGCGGGTAGGTCGCCCAATGGCGAGCGGGTCGGACGCGAGATGCGGGCCGCTGGCGAGTTGCGTCTAGAGAGGCGGGTTGGTCCTGGTTTGCGCGTTGGGCTCGCGCAAGAGACGGCCTGGAACGTGCGATTTGCTGGCTGGAGGACTGAGACGTGGGCCAGGCCTAGAGCGACGTGGGCTTGGGCGAATGCTGCACTGGGGAGGCGCCTGGGCTCTGGGAACTGGGCTCATGCAAGCTGGTGGTTGGGCTGCTTCAAGGCTTGAGCTGCTGGATTTGTGGACTGGGCAGCTTGCTGCTTTTGTTTTCTTTTTTTTTCTGTGTTTTTTTTATCTTTTCTTTTTTTTTAACTTTAATATTTTTTTTAAATTGAATTTACCTACACAAAAAAAAATAAATGCACCAATAAAATTTAATTCTAACCCAATATTAATAATTAAATAAAAACACAAAACACAAAATACAAATAAAAGCACTTAAATAAACAAAACTTACTCCAAATTAACACTAAACATAACCAAAACAATAATTAAAATTATACTAAACAAAAACACACAAAACAAATATTAAAACACAATAAAAACAACCTAATATGCAATAAACATATACAAAACACTTTAAAAAACACATACAAAAACACAATTATCATCCATCTGTATATATCTTGTAAAGAAAAAGGATCGTACCAAAGATATTTCTTAACTTCTAAAAAGAAATTCTTCTTTTGTTGGTACGAGAAGTCAAGAGGTATAACATTACCAGCCAAGTAATTCACTGTATCTATATACCTTGGTAAAGTAAGCATGGCTAGTAAGTGCTCTTTAAGAAGCACCTCCTTTATGTCTTGATTTTCTCCTTTTTCCATTACGATCTCATCCAAACGAGATAAGTGATATACCATAAAATTTTCTTTATCTTTATTATCTCTAATTTTGATGTCAAACTTGTGTAAAAGGAGAACCTATCTAATAAATCATGGCTTATTCGACTTATTCATCAGGCACTTCAATACAGAATGATTCGTATAGACCATTACCTTTGAAAGATCTGAATAAGAACAAAACTATCAATTTCAAACACTAGAACTAACATTTCCTTCTCAGTAGTAGTGTAATTCTTTTGAGCATCATTTAATGTGCGACTTGCATAATAGATTTATAGCATCCCACTCTCATAGGACACTTACCCGACATTTTGATCAATATTTGAGTAAATATCCTACAAGGGTGGCATGCTAGAGCAATTACAATAGGCATCATGCAACATAATCAAAGGAACATAGACATCAAAAATAATATTTCATTAAACTAAATTCCATTTATACATCATCATAAACTATAGATAAGTAGTAAACAGAACAAAAACATGTTATCTAGACTCTTTGAAACTTCAGGTAACCAACCTCTTATCCATGACAAGTCTATAAGTATGCATCTCGCAGTCTCTCCACAGTATTTTAATCTAGGAGTTGAGCTCCCTCGGACCTGAAATGTTGAGTAGGGTGAGTTTTTGGGAAAAAACTCAGTGAGTGGCCATCATCGATGTGCTCACTCTATCCACACATAAGCCTATAATACAAAACAAATAACAGAATCATCATAATTAAAATCTAGTTTTTCATGTGTCTAGCATATCAAAGTACGATTATATAATGACATTCTATCATGCAAGAAGATAATTACAATGCACATAGGACTCGATTTGCTTTTTCTTTTGTTGTGACTTTGTTCCATTTATTGTCCCATACCAGTAGCTAATACTGGGCTCATTCTTCGGGTACCGACCCTGATCAATAGTGGAAAGTGGGTTCTTTTAGGGTACTGACCTTGATCCATAGTGTAAAGCGGGTCCACACATATCTTAGCCAGAGGCTTGTTCCAACAACTGACATAAGTCCCACACCAAACTACAGCTAGCTTGATCACCTCAGTCACAACATCATTAATGTGATCATGCATTTCACAAATGCAAATCAACACATTATAGATCATACAATCAATCAATCAAGTAGAACCATATTCAATTTAGGATCCATATCTAAATCTTACATACTTTAAGCTCTTTCTTATTCAGCCTCTAAATTCCTAAAAATCAGGACTTAACTTTCTGTTCTAGATTTAGGGTTTCACTTAAGGTAGTTTCGGTGTACTAACCATAACTCAAGCTATACTCATTCAATCATCATGATTTTTTCATCAATGTCAATCTACGATATAGAACTAAAACTCTTATGCTTAAGGCTCATTCAAAACCAGGCTTTAACCATCTTAATATCAAGTCCAAATACATGGGTTCTCAAACTATGGTTTCTATTGGGTAGTTTAAGTGAAATAGCCATAAATTGAGTTTCAATCATCTCATGAATTCTCTTCTTTCACCAATATGTCACTAAGACATTACTCTACAATTCTATTATTTTAACCTACTCCAAATTCAAGCTCTAAATACCTCAAAAGCCAAGACATAATTTGGGTTTTCCAAAATAGGACAAGTCACAAGCGGTTTCGAGAGAATGATCATAACTGTAGTTATCTTCATCCTTTTTACATGATTCGTTCACCAATACTTTAATGGATGTTTCAATTATATCTGTAAAAAATGATATCATGCAACACTTAAAAGTAGCAGGGACACTATACAATCCAAAAGTCAAGTTTCGATATGCAAAAGTGTCATACGGACATGGAAATGTTGTCTTTTCCTAATCCTCAGGGGCAATAGGAATTTGAAAATATTCATTATTATGAGGAGTCAAATTGACATAGTTTTAATGGTTAATTTGTTGAATTATGACCCCTAATTCAATGCTTAAATGTTAAATTAATGTCTTATTATGTTTAATTTGCATAATGGAGCTTAATGATGAAGATTGGAGTAAAAATATGAAGGAACTCTCTTAGTTCTGCTCATAAACGGTCCCCTAGCAAGATGCAGTTAGATGAAGTACAGGGGGCCGTTTATGGAGCCAGAATTTAAGCATGAACGACGCCCTGAGAGGGTGCCATTACTGGGTGGCAGGGTGTCGTTACTCCTTAGGTCAACAATTTTATCTCCAAATCTTCCAGATTTCCACTCTTGGCGTATTCCTAATTAATGCCAATGTCTGCTAGCACATGGGATGAGGTCTCTAGGTCCTGAAAATAGCCAAAAACATACAGAAAACATGGAGAGAATTGGAGATTCAGATCTTCCATTAGAGAGAGAGTCTTCCTTTGTCACTTTTCTAGCTTTGTCTTAGTTATAAGCTTAAAAACACTTTGTTCTTCGTATTATATATTGCTTTTTGAGTTTCTGAACATTGGAACTAGTTGTTAAGACTCATATCTGAGTCTATGAATCATTTAAGGGGGTTTCTAAACTCAAATTATATTTCATTTAGTTTCATTTTTCGGATTAATCAAGGTTATCATTTTTATCCTCACATCTTTGAATATTCTTGATTTTTCTGCAAGATCTTGATGAAATAGAGTTTGGTTGGAGTTCAGATTCCAGTTGGGAGTTCAAGAAACATCCAGAAGTCTTTCTGAGATTTGTTATAACATCTAAACTTTATTTTTAAGCTCATAATTTCAATTCTATCAAAGCATGTTGTATAAATTGCATATCTTGTATGTTTTGTTGAAAATGTGTGGCTAATTATTTCTATTGCTATGGATTGATGTTTTGATGATTAGAAAGAGTTTTAATGCTTATTTAAATGTCTGCATTTTTCTTGTTGAAAGTCTAAAAGAACCAATTTTAAGCTGGCCACTTAAGATTAGTGTTTAAGATAGTTTAAGCATGAGAAATCATCTTAAATTGTTTGAAAAATTAATAAGTAACACGAATTAATCTTTGCATGACCAAATCTGGATTTTTTAAATAAAATTTGGGGTTCTGGGATTAATTTTCCATAACTCACCTTCTTGAAATTAAAGCCCATTTACTTGATTTTAAAGCATAACTAAACTTTAGACATGATTAAATGGTGAAAAAGCAAAGTCTTAACCATAGCTTTGTTTGATTTTGTGAAGGAATTTAATCAGACTCTAAATATGTTTTATGGCTCAATTAAATCATCATTCATCTAATCCATAGCTAATTTACACGTTTGGTAATTTTCAAAATTTTTCAGAAGCAATTAAAAATCATTTTTGAAGTGTTTAAGTCAAGGTAGTCTAGTTTAAGTCATTTTCAAATTTTTAATCAAATTGTCTCGATTTTTCCTAAATAATTATAACCTAATTAACCCAGTAATTAAGCGACATTTTTTCCCATGGGTTCAACACTCGGAATCTAAAAATTACTCCACTTTATTATTTTTGCGATAGTTGTACTTGCCTTAATTTCATTGGTTTTTAAAGTAAAATCATTTCAAAATCACCTAAAGTTTTAAAGTCACCTAACCAATGCAACAATTGTATCCATCTAAGACACAATGAAAACTATGCCCAGCTAAAATTTTGATGACTTGATCAATGAATGGCAAAGGAAAGTGACCCTTTCTTGTTGCGTCATTCAATTTGCGATAATCAACACACATATGCCAACTAGTGAATTTCCTTATGGCAATCAATTCATCTTGCTCATTCTTTATCATTGTAGTTCCTCCTTCTTTGGTACTACTTGAACTGGACTAACCCATTTAAAATCAGAAATGGGATAAATAATACCATCATCAAGGAGTTTGACTACTTCATTTTTACCACTTTCTTCATATTTAAGTTAAGCCTGCGCTAAGGTTGGACTAAAGGTTTACTTCCATCTTCAATGAATATTCGATGCGTACAGATAAAAGGGCTTAATCTTTTAATATTTGCTAAGGCCTATCCTATAACATTTTGATGCTCTTTAAGAATTCTCAACAATTTGTCCTCCATCATATCACTTAATGATGATAAAATGATAACATTCAATTAGTACTTAAAATTCAAGGGGAGAGGCTTTAATTCTAGAGTTAATGGTTCTTCAATAAAGGGTTTTAGAAGGGATTGAATTAGCCTATCTAAAGGCTCAAACCTTCTAGATTGAATCCAACTCAATGTCTCCTTTCCTCTATCTAACTTTTGCCATAACTTCTTTGACTTCACTTTCCTCTCTTTCTTTATAACATGAATGGACTAAAGTCTTCTACAATGAGTCATAATAAAGATACTTAAATGGATCACTTGGAGTAGCCTGAACATCAATAAAGTTGCATGAATCTAGGGTGGAAGGATGTTTCATTGCTAAAAAAAATTAAAGTTAATCTCTTCATCTTAAAGTCAAAGAATGAGCTTCCCTCCATGCATATTGATCAGTGCCTGTGTGGTGGCTGTGAATGATCATCCCAAGATAATAGGCATTGTATTGTCCTCATTCATGTCAAAAATCAAGAAATCAACAGGAAAAATGAATATATCAACTTTTACTAAAACACCTTCAAAGATTCCTATTGGTAACTGATCCATGTACCAATTATAATGAGACAGTAATGGGTTTAGGTTCTTCCAATCCTAACTTCTTCAAAATAGATAAGGGAATAAGATTAATACTTGCTTCAAGATCCATTAAAGCCCTATCAATTTGTAAGCAACCAATTGTATAAGGAATGGTGAAACTACCTCGGTCCTTGATCTTTGGGGGTAAATTCCTCAAAAAGACAGCAGAACACTCTTCATTAAGCTTCATTGTCTCATATTCTTCCAATCTTCTTTTTTTAGACATGATTTCCTTTAGAAACTTCACATATGAAGGCCTTTGAGTAATTGCCTCAGTAAATGGAATATTGATATGAAGCTTCTTAAACATCTCTATGAGTTTTCAAATTGCTTATCCAAGTGCGTATTCTTCAACCTTTGATGGTATGGAGTCCTAGGCTTGTATGGTTGCACATTTGGATCAAAAAACAACTTAGGTGGCTTTTCTGAACTCGTACCCCCATCATACTTTTCTTGCTTCTTTTTCTTCTTCTTTAACGGTCTCTCTTATATAATGACCTCTTATGTTCTCTATTTCTTCATTCTCCACCATCACTTCCTTACCTTTCTCTTCTGTCTTATTTCTTTCATTCTTGGTACCTTTTCCACTCCTTAAAGTAATCACCTTGGCATGCTATCTAGGATTGGCTTCAGTTGTACTAGGAAGCTTACTAGGTATTCTTTTTTGTAAGAGTTGAGTAATTTGTCCAACTTAAGTCTCCAAATTCTTAATTGATGCCTCGTGATTTTGCATTCTAGACTCATTATATTGGATATTCTTCATAACTGTTTCTTCAAAATTAAGCGCTTCTCTTTGAGGTTAGTTGATTTTAAAGCTAGGTAGAGGTGCTCTTTGAGGATTAGCTTGAATTTATTAAGGTGGTTGCAAGTAGTTTTGATTATTGTTACTTGAAAAGTTAGATGGTTCCTCCAACCAGGATTATAAGTGTTTGAAAAAGGGTTGCCTCTTTGCCTCTTGAAATTGCTAACAAATTAGGCTTCTTCTAATTCTTGAAAAGAAGGACTTCCTTCTTGATGCTCTAATGATGTATTGGAGGTACTACTACAACTATCACATTCAACTTTATGAGAACTACTACCAGCTCCACTCATTATACTATCCAACTTCTTGCTTAGTACTTCTATCTGAGTTGTAAGAGCTACTGTATCATTAATTTCCTGAATAACATGTGGCTTTCTTGGATGCCACTCAAAATTATATTGAAAATTATTTTTAGCCATATTCTTAATCATATTATAGGTTTCGATTGCAATCTTGAGAATTAGATTACCTCCTGCCATAGCATCAGTGGTGCTACAGATCGAAGGTGTCAATCCAGTGTAAAAGATATCGACTTGCTGCTACATGTTAAATCCATGGCTTGGACATTTTACAAGCATCTCTCTAAACCGTTCCCATGCCTCGTATAGACTTTCATTTTTATATTGCATGAACGAAATAATATCAGTCTTCATTTTAACAAAGAACATCTTCATTAATTAATCCCATGTAGTAATGGAGCCAAATTGAAGTGTTGACAACCCAAATTTCACCTTGCCTCTAATAGAAAAAGGGAAAAGCCTAAGTCTAATTGCATCATCAAAGACCCTATTACTTTTAAAAGGATCACAAATATCAAGAAAAATTTTGCAAATGTGCATTGAGATCTTCTAAAGTTGAACTTTCAAATTGTGAGGACCTAATTGTTGAAATGATACTATGTGGGATTTTAAAGTTATTAGCATTAACCATGGCTACATAATGCTAGCCACAGGTCTACCTCTATTCCCTAAAGCAAAGTCCAGCATGGTTGATTCTCTTTTTGCTACTTAAGGTCCTACAACTACACATTGCTCAGGGTCCATTTCTACAGGTTCTGATTCAGTGTCACTTGATGTATTTACTTCTAAAGGATCAGATGTGGTTGCATGAGCTTCTTCCTTTTTCTTTCTCAAAGCACATGAGTTCTGGATTGAAGTCTACTAGCTTGGGATTGCAATCCTTGAGTATGCATACAAATGTAAATAAGATACTAAATTAAAGCAAATTAACAAACAAGACAAACAAAATAAGTAAAAGGGCAATAAAAACACACCAACTAAAATAAATAGAAAATAAATTTAGAAAAATTAGAAAAATAATTATCACAAATCCTAAAGTAATTAACATTAATTTTCCTAATATTAAGGTCGTGTCCCCGACACCAGCGCCAAAAACATGTTGCGTTGGTTGGTGACTTATAAACTTTTAATGATTGTGAAATAGTTTTATTTTGAAATCCAACGACTTTAAGGTAAGTGTACCTATCACAAAAGTAATATAGAAGAGTAAATTTAATACTCTAGATGTCAATCTCATGGGAAAAGGGCTTAACTAATAGGTTAATTAGATTACAATTATTTAGGAAAATACAAATAATTTTATTAAAAATTGAAAATTACTAAATTAGTCTAACTTAGCTTAAACAGTTAAAAAATGATATTTAATTTCTTTTAAAAAAATTATAAAATTAAAAAATGAGTAAACTAGCTAAGGATTAGGTGATTCATGATTTAATTAAGCTTTAAGCACATTTAAGGATGGGTTAAAGTTCCTTCACAAAATTTTTTAAAAAAAGTTATGGTTAAGACTTTGCTTTTCTTCCATTAAATCTTGTTTAAAAATTTTTTATACTTCAAATCAAGTAAATGGGCTTTAATAAAAAGAAGGTAAGTTCTGGAATTTTAATCTCAAATCTCTAACTCTCACAAAAAATTTAGGTTTGGTCATGCAAGGGTTAATTCGTGTTGCTTATTGATTTTTCTAATAATGTAAGCTGATTTCTCAAGCTTAACTTGTCTTAAACTATAATCCTAGGTGGTCAGCCCATAATCAGATCTTTTAAACCTTCAATAAACAAAAATCAGACCTATAACATATCTTTAAGCTCTCTTAAAGTATAAAAACACCAACCCTTAGAAATAAAAATGATTTAGCCACACATAATCATCAAAGTATAGAAAACATACATCTTATGCGACATATTTTGATATATCTACAAATATAAGCTGAAATAAGTAGTTTAGAAGTTACAAAACAGTCTAAGAAAGCTCTTGGAGAAGTCTTGAAGTCCTCATCTTGATCTGGGCATCAGCACATCTTCAAAAAACATAAAACTAGTAGAAAAATCAAAGAACATTCAAAGAATATAAGTGTAAGAATATAAACTTGAATAATATGAAAAATAGAAGAAATAAAGTGATAATCTGAGTTAAGAAACCCCTATGACCAAAAAATAAAATAAAGACACATATAATGAACTATTTAATAAGGATAATTCCTAGTTTAGCGTGGATAAAAAAGTGGAAGAGTCTCAGCAGACTCCTCAAATGAGCTAGGAACATGTAATTTTTCTCGTTGCTCATTCACCTTAAAATTTGAATGATTATTAGTTACTTAAATTGCTCTAAATAAATGCACTTTGGTCACTTCGTAAGGGCCTATCCATCTTGATCTTAACTTTCCTAGAAACAACTTTAATCTTGAATTATAAACCAAGACTTTGTCATTGAATCTAATTTTTATTTTAATAATATGCTTATCATGCCATCGTTTGACTCACTCTTTATACAATTTAAAGTTTTCATAAGCTTCTAAGAGAAACTTGTCTAACTTATTCAATTGAAAATTCCTTTCTTCTACCACTTTCCTTGAGTTAAAATTTTAGAAAATTGGTAGCTTAATGTGCACGATGCTCCAACTTAACAGATAATTGACAAGTCTTTCCATAAACTAACTTATATGGAGACATTCCTATGGATATCTTGAAAGCAGTTCGATAAGCCCATAAAGCATCATCCAAATTTAATGCCCAATCCTTTCTTGAAAAGCTAATGAGTTTTTCCAAAATTATCTTAGTTTCTCAATTTGAAATCTCTACTTGAACGCTAATATGAGGATGATAAGGTGTAGCAATCTTATGGGTGACACCATACTTAGTCAGAAGGAAATCAAATTATTTATTACAAAAAAGTGTTCCCCCATCACTTATAATTACTCTTTGAGTCCTAAATTGTGTAAAAATGTTTTTTTAGAGATCGAATTACACCTTTTGCATCATTATTTGGAAGCATAGCTGCTTTAACCCATTTACTCATATAATCACAGCCACCAAGATGAATTGGTTAAAGTATGATATAGGGAAAGGTTCCATGAAGTTGATACCTTAAACATCGAAAATTTCACATACCAAAATATTATTTAGTGGCATTTCATATATGTTAGATATATTTCCAATCCTTTGGCAATTGTCACAAGACTTGATAACGCAAAATGCGTCCTTGAATAAGATAGGCTAGTAGAAACTACACTCTAATACCTTATGTGCAGTCCTAGTAGGTCCAAAGTGTCATCCAATCTCATAAGAATGACACTGACTTAAAATGGAAGCCACTTCTTCTTTAGGATCACATCTCATAATGATTCCATTAGTACAGATCTTGTATAGAAATGGATCATACCAAAAATATATCTTTATCTCTAAAAAGAACTTCTTCCTTTGCTAGTATGCAAAGTTAGAAGGTAGAACATTACTAGCCAAGTAATTAACAACATCCATATACCAAGGCATGGTAAGCATGGCTAGCAAATGCTCTTAAGGAAAGACCTTTTTGATATATAAATCCTCTTCTTTTTCCATCACTACTTCATCCAAATGAGAAAGATGATCTGCCATAAAATTTGCTTTTCCTTTCTTATATGTGATTTTAATGTCGAGTTCCTGTAAAAGGAAAACCCATCGAATTAATCATGGTTTTATGTATCAAGTACTTCAAAGCTGAATGGTCTATATAAACTATGACCTTTGAAAGCACTAAATAGGACCGAAACTTATCGAAAGCAAACATCACATCTAACATTTCTTTTTCAATAGTGGTGTAATTCCTCTGGGCATCGTTTAAGGTACAACTTGCAGAGTAAATCATATGGAAGATCTTTTCATGACTTTGCTTAAGAGTAG
>JAOXYD010119613.1:0-11237 GCA_028565735.1 Pinacopodium congolense | reverse complement strand
TGAATCCACCAGATCTAGCAAGAAAATCAAAGCATACACAAAGATATATTCATAAGAGCTTAGTCTTTGATTTAATCCGAAAAAGAGGAGAATACAATGAATAATCTGAGTTAGAAAACCCCCTATGATGATTTAGAAACTCAGGTCTGTGTCTTAGCAGCACTCTCCAACTTACAGAATTCAAAAATACAATCAGAAACTCGAAATCTAAGTGTTTGAAGCTTAGGCTCTCAAAGAAGAAAAATGAAGAGAGAAGCTAGAGCTTCTCACTCTACTATGATCTGATTCCTCACTAATTGATCCAAATTATCATGTTGTCTTAGCTCTATATAAACTTTGGGAGACCACCCTCACATGCCAGGAGACAAGGGGCATAATGGACGTCATGCCATGTTTGAAATATGGAGGATGTGGGGCTAACATTATTGACTTGGAGCTAAGCGGCACCCTTTATCCTTACAATGACACCCTAACAGGGTGCCGTTATACCCCGACTTCTGGATAGTATAAACGGCCCCCTGTTCTTTAACAATGGCACCCTCTCTAGGGGGCCATTAATGGTTAGCACAAAGGGTATTTCTTCATGTTTTTGCTCCAATCTTGATCATTAAGCTCCAATATGCAAATCAAACATTATGAGGCATCAATTAAGCAATTAAACAGTGAAAAAGGCGTCATAATTCAACAAATTAACCCTAAAAATTATATCAATTTGACCCCTATCAAACATCTATTCTTTTGATGCTTGAGAGTTAACTCATTTGTATCAAGTAGAAGGTGGATTCTATATATTGGCACTTAGCGATGATTGAGGCACATCGGCAAAACGATGATCAAAGTAAAAAATTTTGTAGTTGCTAGGTTACACATTTTATTTATGGACCATGAGCTTTTTCTTTTCTTTCTTTATTGTTCGATTTAAATTCTATTACATTTAGGGCCTTTTATAATTGATTCATTAATTTTGTTTTGGTTTTTTATTTTCTAAGCACAAAAAAAAAAAACAACACAGAAATTGAAAAAAAATCACACTAATACAGAACAGAAATTGAAAAAAAACACAAAACTCAATACAAAAATACAAAAACCACAACTGAAAGTTGAATGAAAAAACCTCTTAGCTTTAGTTCGACTTCTTGTTTTGTATTTTAAGTTCTTCATATATATTCACTCCATACTGTATTTTTACGAGATATCTATATATACAGATGGATCATGATTTATGTTATTATTTTCTCTTATTCATTCATTTTCCTTTTAAAGATCCAATTTCAATGTTCACTTCAACAAAGAGCTTAAAGATATTATCATATCATTATAGGTGCTTTCTTTCTCTTTTTCTCCCTATCTGTTGCTTTATAGTTAATTTTATGAACATTTAGGACAATGTTCATTTTAAGTGAAGGGGAGGGAATAGATTATTTCACACTTATATTTAATTATCAACAAGTTGATCATTTAATCATCTTTTTCAAGATAATTTATAATTTATGGAATTTTTTCAATTTTGATCCATATTATTGACATTTTTCCTTTTGAATTTTATTGTTTTTGATGAATTAAGATGTCATATTCTTAATTAATCATGTTTATTAACGTGGTACCAACTACACGATCAATCTTATTGGCCCTCCTTATGACCCCATACAATCTACCTATACAATTCATAAAACCTCTATTAACAGAGCCAATACAAGACTAGAACGTAGTTCATATAACGATGTATTCAAAAACTACATACTGTATGTAATTTAAAGTTCATCTATGTTGTTTCTATAGAATTCATACAACCTCTATGGACAAGGTCCATAAAACACTACATCACTGTTTATAAAACTATGTATTAAAAAACTATAGACTGTATGTAATTTAAAGTTCATCCACATCGTTGTATTAATTGTATTATAGTATTATGTGGACCCTATTTATAAAGGTTGTATGAATTGTATATACAGGTTATACGGGGCTATTAAAGGGTCAGTATACAACAATGGATTCATATATTGGATAATGAATATCTAATGATCATGATGATTTCCAAGATATAAAATGTATATTTTCAAAATGATTTTGAATTTATTTTAGACTTTTTGATATCTTATTTAAACTAAAATCATATTTAAAAAGCAAAAGTGCTTCAAAAGGAAAAAAATGAGCAAGTTTTCATTCACTCCGATGGCTTCGAACCAATTAGTTGAAGTTAAAGAGTGGTGTTAGTATCTAGTTCATGTGAGGCAACTCAATTGAGTAACCGGAGATGTTCATGACAATATATTCATCTTCGCATAAAAATTTTGAATGACATCACAACCAAGTCATAAAAACTTACATTATTGGTTTATATTTTTTGTTAATTGATAAAAGATGCGATTTTGGTTAAAAGATTATTCATTTTTCTTTGGAAATGTTCAATTTGTTTTTGAAAATGACTTATGTAATTTAGATTGAAGTTTGAAAGAATATAAAACTATTTTAAGTTGCTTGTTAATTTACATGCTTGATTAATCATATGGCATCTTAAGGATTTGTTTGATGATTATATTATTAGGGAAAAGTTTCAATGATATGGTTTGATGGATTGTTTATTTTTACTATAATTATAAGTTGTTTTGAAATTTATGATAGATTTATTTTCTTAAGGAGAAACAAATGTTTTTGTGTGGGGGTTGCCTATGCCTTATCTTTAAGAAGTATATCTATCTTTCCTAATAACATAGAGGTAAATCTAAGTGAACAATTGAAGGCCATCACACTTAGGAGTGGCAAGCAACTTAAGCAGCTAAAGGAGAAGGCCAAAAGCTCAAAAAAGGATATTTAAGAGAAAGAAGATGAGGAGGGGGAGGAGAAGCCTTATATGCCACCATCACCATATAAGCCAAAGACTCCCTACCTATAACGTATTAAGAAAAATCAAATGAATGCATAATTGTCCAATTTCTTAGAGATCTTGAAGAAGCTACAAATAAATTTGTCACTTGTGGAATCATTAGAGAGTATGCCCAAGTATGCCAACTTTTAAAGGATATCTTAATCAAAAATAGCACATGGGAAGAAAACTAAATGGTGGCCCGGATAGAATGTTGTAGCTCAATCATTATTAGCCATATGCCATTCCAGTTACAAGATCCAAGGTTTTACTGTACTTTGTTTTATTAGTGACTTAGAATTTTCTAAACATTTGTGTGATTTAAGAGAAAGTATTAAATTGATGCCTTTACCTATTTTTACAAAATTGGTGCTAGGAGATGCAAAGCCAATGTCCATGCTTATTTAGTTGGCGGATCAATCCATTAGTAAGACATTTGGATTGGTTGAAGATGCGTTGGTATAAATTTTATATTTCCAGTTAATTTTATTGCGCTTGACTTTGAAGAAGATAGAAATTATCTTTTGATTTCGGGAAGACCCTTTATAAATACTAGAAGGTGGTGACCTCGTTGTAACCTACCAAATAATAAAATTACCTAACCTACCTAACTAAGTAGATAGGGTAAGTCAGGGTCGATCCCACAAAGAGCTAGGCTGAATTTCTGTCTCTACTGTTGCCTAAAAGAAAAAAAATTCTCAACTTAATACCTTAAGCAAAAATTCTAGATTATGTAAATTAAAAAAAATTGAAATTAAATGAACTAAATCCTAAGAACTTGCAAATAATCTAACTAATAAACATAGATGAATTGAGTACATCAAGGCTAAATGAAAATTCATAAAAAAAACATCAAACAAATTTCGACATAACAAATCGGAAATTATAGAACTCAAACCTTAAACAAGAATACTAAAATTTGGAAAAAAAAGAGTTCCATTCATACATAAGTTTAAACATTAACAAGAAATTAATTATAATGAACTAACTAACCTTTAGGCATTTAAAACATTAATTAAACTTATGAAATCATGATAATAAGAACTAAATCAACTTAATTAAACTAAGAACTCAAATAGCAAAGCAAAAGAAAGCATTGATTAATGAAAAATTATTCAAACATTCAGCCAACGGTAGGAATAACAAAACCAAGGCGAAAACATTTAAATTTTTGGACATAACTAATGCTAAAACTATCCTATATTTGGTAAACATAGACGTAAAATAAATAAATGGAAAGGAAAACGCTTAGCTATGTCAAATGGAGAACATAAGATGACAAAAAATGAAAACAAAAGTAAAAAAGAAGTGAAGGGATGAGGAGCCATGATTGTTGACTTATGGTAGAGCTTCATTCCAAGGTTTAGAATGCATTTGACTTCACCTCATTGGCAAAGTCTCCAAACTGCAATTTTTTAGACCCCTCTTACCAAGAGAGACATCCATTTTAGTTAGGAAAGTTATGATTCCATTTTTGTGTAGAAGAAGACAAAGACAGCCTACCTTTGAGCTCCTCACAATGTTTTCCACCAACTCTCCATACTCTTTCGTCTTTTTCCTCTTTGTTTCATGTCTTGTTGTCTTATTTTTTATGTGTAGCCATCCCCTCCAGTAGCTAAGCCTCACACATGCATTTCCTCTTACTTAAAAAGTTTTTGTTTTGAGCAATTAAAAGAGTGAATGTCATTTATCTTCAAGGTGTTGCTATTTTACTGCCTAAGAATTGACAACTTGGACCTCTGATCGCCTTTTCTACAATAATTCCACCTACGCTTCTCCAATTAACATGAAATTTTGTATATAGGTTGCTCACATAATGATATTGTTCTCCCTAAACGTGTATATTAATACGAGCTCTGAAAGTTGTCCTAATACATTCCAAAATCACCTGTACAAAATCTAGAGTTCAACCGAGATTGTCTTGATCTTTTCTTTGTGAACTCTTCATAGCTAATCATTTGGCCTTGAAATTTGGTGTGGAACCTCATATAATGATGATCTAGGTAATCAAACTATTTCTAAACCAATTCTAGTTCCAAATGTTCTCAAATTCTGCTCAAAACATGGCCCTTTCAACTTATATCTGTGCCTCAAGGTCAAATCAGCATGTAAACATAAAAGGAACACAATTTAAACATTTAAATAACAAAATAGGGAAGAAATGGCAATGTAATACATATATAAATACTATACATTTCATCCCAACCAAAAGGTCACTATTGGATGTGCATGAAGGGAAGCTAGTGTTGAGAATTGGGGATAAATAGCTAGTGTTAAGAATTGAGGGTGTATAAGAAAAAGAGTAAATCCTTAAAGAATTGAGTAGAAGGTAATGCTGGGATAAAGATTGATGTTGTTGATGAGTGTGTGAAGGAGGTATGAAAGCAAGTTGAGGAAGTTGCGAAATTACAAGGAGATAAGAGCTTAGATAAAGAGGAGTTAGGTAAGGAGCTAAAGCAAGAAAACATGGAGAGAAGTGAAGTGCCCACCTTGCCTTAAATAGTGAATCCACCCACTTTGGAGTTAAAACCCTTACCTTCCCACCATAGATACATCTTTTTAAGTAAGGATCATACTTTGCACATCATCATATCTAATCAATATGAAAAGGACAAGTTTGTAGAAACTATTAAGGGGAGAATGAGGGCCATGGGATGGAAAATTTTAAATATTGGAGGTATCAACCCTAATATTGTCCTCCATAGGATCAATCTTGAACAGGGATGTAAGAAAGTGAAGAAAAGGCAAAAAAGTCTAAATCTAATCATGTAAGAGGCTGGGAAGAAATAGGTAGTGAAGCTCTTGGATGCAAGAGTAATTTATCAAAATCCAAACATGTAAAAGTTTGGGAAGAAATAGGTAATGAAACTCTTAGATGTAGGGGTAATTTATCCAGGTTAGTGGCTGAGCACAATGCTATCTATGCCAAAGAAGTGAGACATGAGAGTTATGGAAAGTGAGGAAAAAGAGAAGATCTCCACTTAGACAGTCATCAATTAGGGAGTATACATTAAATATATGAAGCTTAATTCAGCCACCAAGAAAGATCACTTCCCATTGCCCTTTGTAGATCAAATGATTGAGAGAGTTGGTATTCATTCATTTTATTACTTCTTTGATGGTTATTAGGGTTACAACCAAGTGTTCATCTATTTTGAAAAACAGGAGAAGATAACCTCTCTTGTCCTTACGAAGCATTCACATATCTGAGGATACCCTTGGACCTTTTCAATACACTTGCTACCTTCCAAAGATACCTGATGGCTAGCTTTGTGAATATCATCAAGAACATCATGGAGGTATTTATAGATGAATTTTCAATTTTGTTATTCTTTTGATTGTTGTTTGCTAAATTTGGATAGTGTTCTCCAAGGATGTGTGGAGTTAAATTTGATATAGAATTAGGAGAAGTGCCATTTTATGGTCTATAATGAAGTTTTCTTGCGTCACAAGATCCCATACATTGGGATTGAAATAGATCGAGCCAAGATAGAAGTCATTGAAAAGATTCCACCACCTACCAAAATCAAGGGCATTTGAGCATTCTTAGATCATGCAGGTATCTACCGATGATATTTCAAAGATTTTTCTCTCATTGCTAAACATTTAACTAATTTTTTTTTATTAAATATGTGCCTTCTGATTTTGATGCTAATTGTTTACATGATTTTGGTTGGTTAAAGAATACACGTACCTCTGCACTGATCTTGACATCACTGTAATCATCGTTATCCTTTGAGATCAGGAGTGATTCTAGTGACCATGCCATCAAATGTACGTTTGGACAAAAGAAAAAGAAGAGGTTGCATAATATATACTATAAAAGTAAGAATTTGCTAGGAACTCAATTGAATTACACCAAACAAAGAAGGAGTTATTTTCAGTCATATTTGCTTGTGATTAAAATTTTATCATATCTTTTAAGCTCAAAAGTTATTGTGTTTATAGATCATGTGGCATTTCATTACCTTTTGCTAAGAAAGATGCAAAGCCAAGACTCATTCGTTGAGTGTTTTTTGTTCAAGAGTTTGACATAGAGATAAGGGATAAGAAAGGAGAAATGAATGTCATGGTGGATCACTTATCATGACTTGAAGGATAGGATAAACAATAAGAAGAATAAATCAATAAGCAATTCCTTGATAAGGCCTTGATGATCGTAAACAATCCTTTTATGCCATCATTCACTGCTATCGCAAACTATCTTCCAGGTCGTACTCTTCCTTGTAACTTGTATTACAAAAAAAGGAAATGCTTTTTACTTCAATGCGCTCACCATAGATGGATTGAAATTATGTTATATAAAATTTTTGCTAACGGTTTGATTTATAGGTATGTTCCCAAAGACGAAATGCTTAAAGTTGTAACCCATTCCCATAGCTCATGCTATGTAGAACATTACAGAGTGAATAAGAAGATGGCTCTTGCTTTAAAACATAGTTTTTATTAGACAAGATTATTCAAGGATGCTAGGGAGTATGTGCTTCATTGTGATAGGTGCCAAAGAGTGGGAAACATATAAAAAAGACATGAGATGCCCCTCTTTAATATCTAGAACGTTTTGTGGGATCTGGTTTGATATTCCCATCTTCTCTAGGTAACTCTTACATCTTTTTTGGATTTGATTATGTATCAAAGAGGGCTAAAGAAATAGCCACTCCAACAAATGATGGCAAGGTAGTGCAAAGGCACATAAAGAAGATATTTACTTAGTTTAGAGTGCCTAGGGATGTTATAAGTGATGGAAGAGTTCATTTTTTTAATAATCCCTTTAATACACTTTTGAGGAGATATGGAATTCATTATAGAGTAGCTACACTTTAGTACTCTCAAACATGTGCCCAAGTGGAGGTGATAAATAAGGAATTAATTAGAATTTTAGACAAAGAGGTGATTAGTTTAAGGCAAGATTAAGCGATGATGTTGGATGGTATGCTGCTGGCATATCAAACCACTTTCAAGACTCTTATAGGAGTGACTCCTTTTAAACTTGTAAATGACAAGGCTTGCCACTTATCTTTAAAGTTGGAGCATAGGACATTTTGGGCAATTAGGAAGTCAAATTTTGATTGAAAGTTGGATATTGAGAAGTAATTATTACAACTTGATGAATAGGAAGAGCTTAGGTACAATGTTTATTAGAATTGTAAGTTTTAAAGGAAATGGTAAAGAAATGACATAATGCTGACATCAAGAAGAAGGAGTTTAATAGTGGGGACTTAGTGAAGTGGAACTTTAAAGGTCAATTGGCATAGGTTCAAGTTATACTTTAGAGGAATAATCCCACATCAAAAGGAGGTGATTTCATTCATTTCCCTTGCTTCTTTGAAATTGAATCGGTGATGATCAAGCTAGTGATCTTAATCTTAGCATGTTTTGTTTTTAACATTACTTTCATTATCAATTTTGTAGTTGTGTTCATTGCTTGTTGTTTTGTTTCATTCTTAGTTGTTTCAATTTGAATTCCATGAAGTTTGGGTGGTCATTTGAGTGTCTAAAGGATGTTTACATGTTTAGGTAGCTTTCAATAACATTTGGGAGGTAAAATGAAGCGAAAAAATTAAAAGGAAGTTAAATTTTGTAGGCTGTGACCATGATACAGAGGAATCTAGGACTCCAAGTTGTGATCCTGAGTTACAAGGTTTTTCATAACCCGACCACCCTCTCATAAACCCAATCTTTCTTCTTCCTTTCCACTTTCTCTCACTAGGCACACCCCCATTCACCTAAAACACCTTGGTTCATCATTTTTCCCTCAAATATAAAATTTTCTTCAAAGTTCCCAACTGATTTGCATCTATTACCAACAATTCTCTTCAAAAACATGCTTTTTAGCCTTTATTTAATCATTTCATCTTCTCTTCTCACATAGCTTTCTCTCTGTTGACATTTTTGTAAGTTTTTCTCCCTTACCATGACCAAAAGAGTCAAGGACATTGTAAGGAAGACCATAGATCCCAAAGGCAAAGAACAAACATCCAAAAGTGGATTAAATGACATAGTGGAAGAATTTATAACCCGTTTTCCTATTTTCACAATAGAAGGAGGTAAAAAAATACCTATCTCTTATAATTAAAACTCTAGTTGTTCTGAAATACTTTGACTTTGCCTTATTAAATTGATTGGGATTGAAAGAGAATATTGAGCATTTGAGTAAGAATTTTTTTAGGATAGGTTCCCTTACTGTTAATATGTCATTATGAAGAAATTTTTTTGGGATAGGTTCATTTATTGTTAATATGTAATTTTTAGGAGTTAGCACTTCAATTCTTTATAACCCTTTGATATGATGAAAAGAATTTGGATGAATTTCGATTTAGATTGTGAAGGGAGTCTTATAAGCTAAACTATGATGTTATAACTAAAATCTTTGGCTTTCCCTAAAATAAACTTTATGGCAAGAATAACGATTTTAGTAGTAAGTCGTATTATAAAAAACTAATTGGTTTTAATGATTTTCACCCCTAAAATAAACCCAAGACACTCATCAAAAGCCTAGAACATCTAATGTTGCACAAGTTTATGTGTCATGACATATTTTCTTAGATGGAATCAGTAAATGTTTGTAAAAAGGAAATTTGCTTTATGGTGAATATACATTAACCGCAAGGTGTATTGAAATTATCACATGTTTCTTTCATTAGCTAGTGTCTTCACAAAAAGGAAAATTATCTTATATATGGGTTTCATTGCTACTGTCATTATTCAATTTTATTATGTTGATTTGAATGGATTAATCATGTTAGAATGCGTGTTTTTTTATGCCAAACATTTGTCTCGATCTGAAATTTTATCACAGCATTCTTCGTCAGAGCTTTGAGACCCGAGCACTAAAACAGCCTTCCAAAAATGGATAGGTAAATAACCATCAACCTCCCTCCAAAATAAAGATGAGTCTTTTAATTATAGCTCCAATGACGAAGGTGACAAATGGGATAGGGTTTTAAGTGTAGTGGAAGGCAATAGCCAAAATATGTAACTATGATTAGCTGCAATGGAAGAACAACTCAACCAAGTGGCATGTCAACAAGAGGTGACCTTAAAATAAGTGGTGCAACACCAATGCTATCAAACGAAGAAGTTGCTGAAGTTATGTGCTATCTAAGGAGTCCATGTCCCCTCACCAATTCCTTCACTACCAATCTGTTCATAAGCCCCTCTTGCCCTTTATATTTTGTGTTTGTGTTTTTCTTATGTATTTTATGTTTGAATTCATTATTTGTACATTTTTTGTCATTTCCTTTCCATATCGAGGACAATGTGTTGCTTGAGTATGGGAATGTAGCACATGCTTGAAATTTTGGGGCATATTGTATGACATTTTTTTGTGAGTATGAATTTCATGCATTTTATATATTTTTTAGCAACATTGTTTTATTTGTCTGTCCATTTTGTTCCATTATACGAGATTTGCATATGTCTGAGTGCATAGATAGTATGACTTTGAATGGAATTGGTTTAACTTGGAATAAAGATTATTTTAGTAGTAAAGAAATATGACCTTATGATTGTCTTTCCATTGAAATTTTAAATTAATTAGGATATTCCATACCTTTTCTTACCTCTTTGATGTTTGTTATGATTCACTTTATATGATAATTTTAATTAAATCTTAAGCTTCATTAGTGATCATTCATGAATAAAATTGACTAGAAAGTAGTGACATTAGTTCAAAACACAAATAAAATAAATAAGTCAGTCACTATTATGCTAGCTCTTAAAGTGGAATACAAATAAAAAAAAAAGAAAGGAGTTAAGTGTTGAGCCAACAGGTTTGTTCTCAACTATGAGTAAGCCAAATAATGAGGGGCATGCCTTTAAAGATGTACACTTTCATGTAAAATGGGCAAATGACACTCCAACGTTGCTTAAGAAAATCGCTTAGTCAAGTAACCGGAGTTACCCTCCTAATGACATGTATAATCACATAGAAAGACTAGGTGGTTATTCTTAACCAAGGTAGAAAATTAAATTCTAAATGAAAAGGTGAACCTTCTGGATATTTTCATTCGAAATTAAAATATTAATGAGGGTTGCTTAACGATGGTCCACCTTCCACTTGGTAATTAGATATAGTGCATGCTTATAAATGCTTTAGATGTAAGACTAGGACAACATTTTCAATTCAAATACATTTAGGATGTGAATGAATTAAGTGAATATTTTAGATCTTCTTGGTTGAACCAAGGGAGTTTCTAATCTTTGTTTTAATTATAACAAAACATGCTTGATTACTAATGGTTTGAGTTTATGATGTTAATCTTAAAGATAGGTAGATTTCAAGAAGAATTCAATATGGAAAGCTTGGAGTTTGAAGGTCAAATTTGAAGATAATGGAAATTCAAATGAATTGGAAGCTTCAAGACCTTAG
>JAOXYD010119602.1:0-11238 GCA_028565735.1 Pinacopodium congolense | reverse complement strand
AAAAATAAGTAAACAATAGTATACAACAACGTGCTTATGTCCTGGTGTATCACCATTGTAACCTAGAGCGAAGTTAATAAATTAACAATTATATGAATAGTTTCATTGTAGTTAAGTTTAAGGTCCTTTGTAGTTGGTGAAAAAAAATGTTTTTTTGAAATATATTATGTGGGTTTAAGGTTTTATAAAACTCAGTATGCCCTATTATTTATTAAAAATAAGAAATCATAGCCACTTTTCTCTGTATGTTCATATTTGTTTCTTCTTTTTTCTTTAATTTTTGTTATGTATTTTTTAACACCACACCTCCCTCATGTCTTGATTATAATAGTCTTTGATTAAAGTGTACCATCAAAAACCAAAATGTGCTTATATGCATTAAGGGATTGAAAAATATCTTTGGGGTGTTTCTGGTTTACTTAGTTCGCGTTATTACGAGCTAACTAGGGTTTATGGTCTCAACATTAAAGCAGACTCTACGTGGAGCCCTAAGGGCAAAATGGGTCAAGACTATATGGAAGTGAAAGAAAAACATTAAATTCATCTGAGAGCATCCCGTTGCGAAAATATACTTAACAAGTGTTGTCTTACAAGTCAAGAAATCAAAGACACACTTCTTGATTCAGTCTGGTTGAGTAGGACCACTACCTTTATCAATCTTTTTTTCACTGGGCCTAAATACAATGAAGGTTTAATTATATAGCTCCCATTACAAATAAACATAAATAAGCTATTTTTTACAATAAACATAATTAAGTGGTTCCTTACGCATTTTATAATTTAAAATAAATAAAGAATTATGGACAATTTCACCCAAACTACTTCATTTGCTATATCAAATAAGGCATCAAGTATATTTTGTTCTAGACTTCCTAGTTTCAGCCAATGTCATTACTTTTCTTAGTTTTACTTATTTCCCTAAATTCACCTCTCAAAAAAAACATCAAAAGAACCACATATACACGTCCACAAATGCCTGAATATTTCACAATCCACTTGTGGAGGCACACTAAATCCTGAATTATGAGTCTCCATTATTCAATCTCTCATATATCTCAACACTTTATCCCTAACTGAGTTCATCTTCATAACATTA
The DNA here is from genome assembly GCA_028565735.1 of Pinacopodium congolense. Classification (NCBI taxonomy): domain Eukaryota; kingdom Viridiplantae; phylum Streptophyta; class Magnoliopsida; order Malpighiales; family Erythroxylaceae; genus Pinacopodium; species Pinacopodium congolense. The sequence continues at coordinate 10,142 of JAOXYD010119602.1, read as the reverse complement.
AATCGCACAATGTATGAAATCAAAGTCTCTTCTTCTGATAAGATAGCATGATTCACTTAAAAATTATTATAAAGTGAGTGAAGTAGAAAACTCAGATAAGTTAAAATGGACATAGTTCAAAGGAGACTTTTATCAAATCTACAGCGGATAGTAATAGATGGATGTAAACACATAGATTTTTTTTTTCAATGAATTATGCCTTTAAATACACCATAAACAGCAACTAACTCCCCAACAATTTTACACCACTATCATATTATTAATGATCAACAAACTTTGTAATCAATCTCAAACAACTGAAACATGAAATAAGCTGGAAAGTAGCAAAAATTTAAGTAAAGACTAAGACAAAAAAACATATGCTTTAATTTTTGTAATAAATCTAACACTCCCCCTTATTGCAGAAATTTATAACTCCTAACATTTTACTAAACACTTCAAACTTTACTAATGAAACTATTTTTGTAAACATGCTTACTAGTTGCTCACTTGTACTACAATGTCCAATCTTGATACTCTCTTGTGCAATCAATTCTCTCACAAAATGATGACGAGTTTCTATATGTACTATTACAACTATAGTACATAAGATTTTTTGTCATTACAATGATATGCTAATTTTCTCAAAAACTTTTTATTACTTTTGTGTGCTTTTGCTTCATATCTTCTAAAATTCGATGATGCCATATTGCTTAACATGCAATTGAAGTTACAACCATATATTAAGCTTCTGGAGATGATAATGTAGTGGATGTTTGTTTTCTTAAGCTCCATAAAATAGCACCATATCCAATATTGTAAACATGGCCAGTTGTAAATTTTTATTCATTAATTGAATATACCCAATCAATATAAAAAAACCACATAAATGAAAATTGTTAGTTGTATTATACCAAGGACCATAAAAACTTGTTCCTTTCAAGCAACGCAAGACTCTCTTACTGCTTTAAAATGAATCTTACTTGGACTCTACATAAATCTTGAAAGATGCCTAGTAGCAAACATTATATCAGGCCTATTATTAGTTAAACAGAGTAGGCTACCAACTAAACTTCTATAAACCTTGGCATCTATCTTTTTTTTTTCCATCATTCAAATTGAATTTTTCGTTATAATTAATAGGAGTTTTCACTGAGTTGCAATCTTATAAACTAAATTTCTTAAGAAGGTCTTTCATATACTTTTCTTGCGAAACAAAAATTACAACATCATATTTTTTTCACTTGCAAACCCAAAAAATAATTCATCATACCCAAATTAGTCATATCAAACTCCCATATCAAAATACTTTTGAAATCATCTATCAAAACACCATAATTTTCAGTATAGATTTAGTCATCAATATAAAGAGACACAATTAGTACCTTATTAGCTTCCTTCTTTTTAACATAGAAAGTTAGTTCATTCATACTTTTTTAAAAGCCATTCATGTTTAAATATCCATCTATCCTTTCATATCAAGTTCTTGAAGCTTGTTTAAGGTCATACAATGCTTTATAGACCTTATACACCTTCTTTTCCTACCCTTTAACTTCATAACCTACTGATTACTTTACAAATATTTCTCCATGCAAAAAACCATTTTAAAAAATGGATTTGACATCAAATTAGCAGACAAAGTAGTTCTTATATGCAACTATAGCCAAAACAATGTGAATATTGTAAAATCTAGCTACTCGAGAAAAAGTTTTACCGAAATCTATACCTTCTATTTGTATATATCCTCAAGCAACCAAGCATGTTTTGTACTTTAAAATTGATTCACTAGGCCTATACTTTTATTTAAAGATCCACTTGAATCCAACAACCTTTTTTCCCTTTTGGTAATTCAACTAACTTCTAAATATGATTTCTTTCCAAGCTTTGCATTCTACATCCATGACATCATGCCTTTTTTTTTTTTAACATTGTAGCATCTTCATAGCAGTTTGGTTCTTGAATTTGTGTAGCTTGACATCACTCTTTTCTTTGATAAAGTTCTACCAAAGACTACATTTTTCTTAGAGGTGTGCTTGTGGAAGAAGAGCCTGGTGAAGCTAAGTTAGAGAAGCTGTAACCTCTGGTACTTGGTATTGAAGGACTCAAACTACCATGAGCATAATCATCTTTCATAACCTCTGTTGGTTCATTAATAATTTTATCATCATTTTGAATAAAACCAACACTTATTTGCATCTCAACCCAATTCTGTGCATGATTCTTATAAAACTCAACATCACAAATTATTAGTAATTTTTTTGAAATAGGATTATAAAAATCAATACGCTTTAGTTTCGATACTATATATAGCACATAAATATGTATTTAACAATATTATCATCAAAATTTTCTCTCTTTTGAGATGGTAGTAACATATATGCAACACAACCAAATAATTTAAAGTATGTTACCTTTGGCTTCCACCCATGCCAAGATTTAAAAGGTGTTTGTTTGAATAAAGCAAATGTAGCCCTGCAGTTGAGGATGTAGTTAATAGTATGGGTAACTTCTGCCTAGAAGCTTTTTGGAAGACATTTAGCTTTTAACATGCTTTTAGTCATCTTAACAAGGCTTCAAGTCTTTCTTTCTGTCACTCCATTTTATTGTGAAGTGTAACCAACTGTCAATTCCCCTTGACTTCCTAAATGTTTACAAAATTTGTCAAATTCTATGGAAGCAAATTCACCATCATGATATATCTGATATTAGATGCAAACTTTACAGCTAATATCCACTTTAATTCTCTATAAAATGCTTGAAATCTTTAACGATGGACAATAAAGTAGACTTTTATTTTGACAAAGTAAACCGATGTCATCCTACTAAAGTCATCAATAAACACAATAAAATATCTGTTATCATTTAAATAAGGTGTTTGCATAGGCTCACAAACATTAGCATGTACCAATTTAATATGTTTTAAGACTCTCCATGCATTTACATGTGGAAAAGAATATCGATATTATTTTCCAAATGTACAACTTTTAGATGTGCCACTTGACTTTTGGATTAATCCAAAGCTTCATCAAATAACATTTTTAAACTTTTAAATTTAAATGATCATATTTGTAATACCATAGCCAGGTATCATCTTCAAGAGAAATAACAAGGTCTTGATTCTCACCATTATAATATAAAGGGAAGATGTTATTTTCAGTTATAGGAATTTTGAAAAACAAATTTTGTTTGGTCTTATATGAAAATACAACATATGATAAGTCTTCAAACAAAATTGAACGATCTTCTCAAATAAACTGTCTAACCCTTAACAAATTAGAGTCAAGTTGAGGCACATAAAGCACGTCTTTAATGTTGCTTGAACTACATGATTTGATTATCACATCTCCTTTTTAAGATGCTTCTCAAATTTTTCTATCACCTATCTTTACCCTTCTTTTAATATATTTATCCAAATTAATAAAGAAGTTTGGATTAACTGTCATATATTTTCTACAACTACTATCATATGCCAAACATTTAAAGCACACAAATTAACAATAAAGCAAGCAAGAAACAAATTTTCAAAATCAAAATTTTCTTCTTCCATGGCAAGATTCGCATTTTTCCCTTCAGTTTACAATACTTCTCTATATGATCATATTTATGGTAATAATAACACTTGAACTTATAGTTTTTGATGCTTTATGTTTCACCTTTGTTTGGTGACACATTTTGATATTGGTTATGATTGCCAATCTATCCACCTCCATGATTTCCTCTTCCATATTTTTTTTTCCACGAAAGGAATGACCTTCACAATGGCTGTTGTAGATACTGCATTCTTGTATAACTCCTTTACCGTTATATAAGTTCAGCTTAGTGTGAAAATTGTTCTTAACTGGAATTTCATCATGTATGTTCTATCTATCTTTATGAGAGTGTAAAGAGCCAAATAATTAATCTACCATTAGTATGATCTTTGGATTCTTTAATGGTTGCCACCATATACTCATACTTCTTTGATGCAATCCTCAAAATCTTCTCTATAGCTGCTTGATCTTTTAACATCTCACCATATTTCTACATTTGATTTACTACTTCCATGAGGTTCTTAAAAAACTCTTACATATATTCATTCTCTTTCATAAGGAAGTCTTTAAAGTTTTGACGTAGTGTTTGAGGTTTCACAATCACAGCATTTATTATGCCTTAGTATCTATTTTTCAATGCATCTCATACATCTTTTGATTTTTTTTCACTGCTAAACTTCGCAGAAAAATGTTGTCATTAATAGCTTGCTATATAAAAAATAACGCCTTACCATCTTTCTTCTTTAAATCTTTAAGAGCGTTAGTTCTGCATATCCTTTTTGAATAAGGTCCCATAAGTGTTGGAAGATGAAAAAGGGCTTCATTTTTGTGCTCCAGATGTCATAGCTCGTTCCTTTGAAAAGTGGAATGGTTGGAAACCTTGGATTCACTATTGCACTGTTATTATCCATTTACAAAAATCTTCTTTTATACTAGATGATAAGATAACAAGATTCACTCAATAATTAATAGAAAGTGAGTGAAGCAAAAAAGTCCGGTGAGTTAAAATGGACACAACTCAAAGGAGACTTTATCAAACATATAATGGACAGTAAGAGATGGGTATAAACATACAGATAATTTTATTCAATGAATCTTGTCTTTAACTACACCATAATTAACAATTAACTTCCCATCAGTTTTGCGCCACTATCAGATTACTAGACCCACTAAAACATGATTAAAAAAAACTTTCTAGCCAATCTCAAATAACTAAAACATGAAAATAGGAAGCAAAGTAACAAAACTTTGACTAAGTAAAGACTAACATAAAAAAACACATACTTGAATATAACCTCTTCAACATCATTGGCATTAAAAGTAACGATTCTAAAAGTCTAGTCCAACTTGAGAAAGTAGCTATAAAAAACTAAGATCAATTCAGATCTTTTTGATATGTCTCATAAAATTTCAATGTCAAGAATTATAAGCATGTAGTCTCTATTAAGTGTTTACTATGACCAATCGATACATATATCTAGATGGGTTTGTTTACAGTAAAGGAAATGCAAGAGATATTATTAAGAATAGCTTTTCAAACATTTCTCATTACATTAGTAGCTCTTTAGTCATGCTTAAGAAAGTCCCTAATGTTGGCATCAAAGTATGAAGCTTTCCCTGGGTATAATCACTTGAAACATAAGTTCCCAATTCATCTATAATGGAGAGATCGAAAGCTTTTGAAAGCTCTTACAAACGAAACTCAATACAATATAATAGTAATAAAAGATGGTAAAAGGAATTTAACTGTCATTATCAAGATTGTGGCAGCAACTCCAAACTCAAACGTCACCAAGTTAACTAATGTACTTAAAAAAAAAAGGTTCTTAGTAGTCATTAAATATAATCATCTATAATAAAATTTACATGTTTATGAATAAAAGCAAGTGCTTATGTTGAGAACGTGGATGTAAAATATATTATCAAAGCCTATTAAGCACAGCCCAAAAATGAAGACCCAACGCAAGGTAAAGAAATTTCTAGAATGGGTTCGGTTTAATTTTTTTCTCCTTATTTCTCTTCCTCCCCTCTTCTTCTTGCCAATTCTTACTTCTCTTCTCTATTTTTTCTACTTTCTTTTAAGAACATATAAAAAAAATCCAATTACGTCTATCTCTTTGAAACTTTCATTGTTACTATGCTAATCTATTAGTTAGATAAGAATTTGCTTTTATCTTTAATTTTTATGCTTTATTTTATTTTATTTTCCTAACCTCTCTAATTTTAACCATTATTAGTTGCTATGAGTTTGTGGATGGTTGATATAGTTGGTTAAACTTCATTAATTGAGTTATTATTTATTATGAAAAGAATGGAAATCAATGGTTGAAAAAAGCATAAATTTTATTAGCTAGAAAAAAATAAGGTAGAAAATTTAGAGATGGAGTGAGTTGGAGAAAATAATAAATGAAGGGAGGGAGAAGATAGTGAAAGGAAGGAGGAGAGAGAGGAGAGATAATGAGGTGAGAGGGAAATAAGAAAGAGATGTAGAAGGGGGGAGGCTTACGAGAGGGAAGGAGGACGAGGGGAGAGCAAACGAGAGAGAAAAAGAAAGAGAGGATAGAGAAAAAAGAAAAAAAGAAAAGAAAGATATTTTAAGGGGCAAAAATCTAATTTTAGGAAAATGAGACAAAGCTGTAATTTAGAGGAATTTAGCAGTAGTTTGTAATTTTAGAGGGAGTTAAGGTAGTTTTGTAATTTTAGGAATGATCAAAGAGCAAAATAGGAATTGTATCTTTTTAAAATAACTTTCGAAATTTTAGAAAACAGGTGAGGGCAAAGTAAAAAAAATTAAATCTTTAAAGGATAGTTTGATAATTTTAGGCCTTGTTTAATTGGATTTTCGTTTCTTATTTTTCTAAACACAGAAACAAAATAAACAAAAAAAAACATACTAATATAGTACAGAAACCGAAAAAAATAGTACAAAAACTAAAAAAAAAGCACATAATAAAAAAAACATACAAAAATACGAAAAACCACAACTAAAATCACAACCAACAACCCAACTAAACATGCCCTTAAGAAACTAAAGGATATTTTAATAAATTTTAGTGATAGGTTTTTATAAGAGTATTTTAGTGATTTCGGTAATAAATTTGTACACAGGAAAAAATGGTAAATTTTAAAAAATAATAACATGAGAACTTTTATTATTTAATATTTTTAGATTATTTGAATGTAATCAAAATTTATAATAGTTAATTGATGGTGATAAATTGAAGAGACAAGTTGGGATTGAAAGGAGTTTAGAGTTTTTCAGATATTAGGTAAAGGTTAATTGGAATGTATTCAACTATGTGATTTTTTGTATAAAATATGAATATTATGATTTTTGCATGACATAAGGATTTAGTATGTACTATTTTATAAGAATTTTATGAAATTTGTAAATATTATGATTTTATGTACATTATAAATTAAAATGTGCCATGTCATGTAAATTTTGTACAAAGTGTGAATAATTTGAATTTTTAAAATTTAAAAAATATAAATTATGTGCTTATATGAGAAATATATATGTAATTATGTGATAAATATTGTGATACACTAGTGGATGGCGAAAATATGTGAGAATCATTGAGAATTATATTATGAATATGATTTCCTATGAATAAAAATTATATTTATATCACAATAATATCAAAGTGTGGATTTGTGATGATGAAAGATAATGGTGTGAAAGATTAATATTGAATTATGGAACATTAAGAGAATATAAATAGATCCTAGTTAGGGATTTGCCTAGATGGAGTATATTCGATGGTCACAATATCTATACAATGAGAATGAGTTTGATTATTGGGCACATGTTAGGGTATTCCAAGAGTGAGAATATCCTTAGTAATCTATATTTGGTATTCTAAGAGTAGGAATACCCAGGATACTTCCAAAAGTTGGAAGTGTTTTATAAAATTTATTGTGATAAGACCTGGTATTACAGGAGTGAAAATTGTGGAAATTCTTAAAATATTTTTGAGAGTGGAAAATATTCTGCATGGTTTATTTATCAATAGACCACTAGGTATAACTCTACTAGGTTAAAAAAGACTCTAAAATTAAGAAAGAATTGAATAGAAAACATAGAAATAGAAGAATTGTTTAGGAATAAGTATAAATATTCATAATTAAATAAACTGTGAAGTGAATATATGATGTGATGATTATGTATCATTTGTTAAATATTTATATGCATTTTATGTTGAATGATGAGTATATTTTGATTACCACTTATTAAGATGGTAACTCATTCTTTTCCAAATACATTTTTCAAAAGATTTCTTACATTTGAATTTTAAGTCATATTATGATGAAGTTAATCAGTTGGGTTAGCTGGTCATTAGATGTTACAAGAAATAAGTTTTTAGTCTATAATAGTCTTGTATTTTAACAATTTATTTTCTTTATTATATGATTGAGATTTATAATGTTTAAGATACTTTATGTGGATTACTTTGACCTTGCAAATTGTGAACTTATTTAATGAGTATTCTTCCTTTTGGCTTGAGTCTACTATTGAATTATAGAATTTGATGCATTGAATGATTGAGATTGATTAATGAACATTTGTGCTTTTAAAGTCTATTGGATTTAAGAATTGAATCAAGGAATTAATTATTATAATTTTGGGAATTTGATGCAAATTGGGATTAAGGAATTTTAAGAATGGGTGTTATATTAGGTGATATCAGAGTAGGTCTAAGCTCTTAGGATAATAAGATGCACTAATTTCAATCATTTATTTTGTAGGTAACAAGATATATTGCAATAATTTATTTTGTAGGACAGCGTCTAATAATGCAACTACTAGCCAAGAGATGCACAAGGAAAAGTCGATAATTATGTCCACAACCCAATTTTATTTGAACAAGTTTGTTCATATATAGATCTAGTACAAATGAGGGTGGATCAAGATCTTGTAAGGGTTGGGATAAAACCTAATGTATCAGTTGGTGGGGTTCTTACAATGGAGATACTGATATAGTGTATGCAATTCTTTAGATGATGTTGCAAGCTTAAGTCTAGGCCCAGATATAGATATAGGCTAATGTGTAAATTCTAACATGACCACCACCACTTGCTTTAAAAGAATTAGAGATTAACCGTAATTTTGAGAGACTCAAGAAGTTAGGAGATGCAGAGTTTAGAAGCACTACAGATCTAGAGGAGGTAGAGATATGGTGGGAATAGATTGAGAAGATCTTAAACAAGTCAAAATGCACTCTAAAGAGGCGATTAGAGTACACCACCTCCTTGTTTCAGGGCCCTACTTTGATCTAGTGGGAATTACAAGAGAGATCTTATGAGCCAAGGGAGGTGATGTTGGGGGAATTTTAAAGGAAGTTTGATGACAAATATAGGCCACTAATATACAGAGTTAGAAAAAGGATGAAATTCATGAATTTGGGGTAGATTGATGAGATGTCCATGGCTAATTATGAGATCCAATTCGCCACATTATATAGGTACCTAATGTAAAGCTCGTTGGATTTTTGGGCTCGGGCTTGGACCTAGACCAGGCTTGGTTTACAACCCAACCTGACTTATTAATTTTTTTATAAAAAAAGAAGAAAATGGGAATGAATTTACAGAGATTGTCAAACGGTTTTAGTATTGATGTATCTCTAGATTACAAAAGGAGTTATTGAATAGTTGACTTGTTGTGTATTAATGGTCTCAGTTGAGGAGCATAGTATCAATAAGAGGAAGTTGGGAGAGGAAGAGTTTGGATGCCAAGTTTTCACCTACAAATTCAATGAGTTCACTGTTTTCTTATTGATTTATGGCTTTTGTGTGATTTAAGAGCTAGAATTGAATTCATTAAGGTGTTGTAAATGCAAGGAACGCAAGAGCAGTAGCATTAGATTCTTCACTTCACTAGAATCTAAAAAAACTTATCATCAATAATGAGTTTTAATTTTTGATTTTGCTCCCTTTCTAGCTTGTTTTGTGTATGAATCGTTTAAGAAAGTGTCAACTGAGTAGGGTGATGGATTTTATGGAGGAGCTAGGTTGGAAATAGGTAGTAGAGTGAGGAGAGATCATTGGCAATGGGTGGAAAATGAAGAATAAAAAGAAAAAGAAAGAAGAAAAGGAAAGAAGAAGAAAATAAGGTGGAAGGGAAGAGTCAAGGAGCTCGTCGAAGGCTTACTGAAATCTACACAGGAGTACCAAAGAAGAAGAAGAAAGGGGAAAAAAAGAATATATATATATATATATATATAAGAGTAGTAGAATTTTCAGGAGAGAGGGAGGTTGGAGATGAAGGAGGGACATTTATGGAATTTTTGGAATTTGTGAGGTTATTTTAGGAGCAAGGTATTTTTAAGGGCATGTTCTAAAACTATGAATAAGATTGAGGGTAATATAGGAAATTCGCATTTTTAGCTTCATTTTAGTGATTTTTCAGGAGCTTGTCAAGCATTTTTAGTAAATATGAAGGGTTTTAAGGATTTAATTTAGAAATGATTTAATAAATTTGGAATTTAAGTTTATTGTGAACCTTTGATAATTTTATCCTTTAGTAAAGTTAGGTCAAGTGGATTTAAATTAATCTTAATGGGCTTTTATGATTTTTAGGTTCTAAGGATCTAACAAATTAGGAGATTTTGGGTCAATATGACTAATTCAAAT
>JAOXYD010119591.1:0-11238 GCA_028565735.1 Pinacopodium congolense | reverse complement strand
TCTCCATGTGCGAAACTGCATATGACATTTGGTATATCTTGGAAATCACTCATGAAGGCACAAACCAAGTTAAAGAACCAAGATAAGAATGCTTACTCATGATTATGAATTTATTAGAATGATGCATGATGAGAATAGTTTTTCTATGTACGTATGTTTTAATAATATCATAAGTACTCTAAAAGGTCTAAGTAAGACCTATTCTAATGTTGAGATTGTTAGGAAAATCTTAATGTCTCTACCAAAGACATGGAAAGCAAAGATGGCAACAGTACAAAAAGCTAAAGATCTCAACACACTTCCTCTCGATGAACTCATTGGTTCACTGTTGAAGTATGAAATGAGGATGAAGAATGTTAATAAAGATCAAGAAATGCTAAAAAAGGAAAATGTAGCATTTAAAGCGATAAAAAAGGAGGAAAGTGAAAATGAAGAATCATTATTTAGAAACAAAAATAAGGAACTTAAACTTATCATGAGAAGACTAAAGAAGTTCATGCGGAATGCTTCAACATGTCGAAAAGGTACACATTTTTCTAAAAATAAGTCATATAATATAATGTGGTGAAAAAGGACACTTGAAATCATAATTTCCACACCTACAAGATGAAGAAGAAAAAGATGAAAAGAAGGAAAAGAAGCTATGGAAGAAAGAAAAGAGATACTCCAAGAAAAAGAAAGTATTAAAAGCCACCTGATCCGAGTCAAGCGATTCCGAAGAAGAGGAAATAGCCAACATGTACTTTATGATGCACAATGAGGTATGTCCCTCTTTTAGTGAAAATGAATATGAATATGAATGTAATTATTCTTATGATGAAGTGGTAGAACATATAGAAGACTAATCAAGAAAAATAGTTAAATACATGCAAACTAGAAAATAAAAATCTTAGAAACAACATTGTTTTAATTAACAAAGATAATGATGAACTAGTTAATGAAAATAGGTCCATAAAGAAAGAAATTAAATCCCTTAAAAAATTACTTGAGAAATTTAACAAGGGATAAGAAAATCTAGAAACACTGTTGGGTGTTCAAAAATTCAGAAATGACAAACATGGATTAGGATACAACAATTCTACTAATAAAATTTCTTTTGTTAAAGGAAAGATCCTAGAAGATGAAAGTTTGCCTAAGATTTTTCATAATGCACTTCGTAAATCACAACCTAGACATTATGCTTTCGTATATACTTCAATTCCTAAGAAATCTTTTCAAAGAAAAGTAAATAATAGAAACTTGTTTATTTAACCTTGACAGCCTTTTCAAAGAACTCATAATAAGAAGTTCCTATGGACCATACACCCATTTATTTTGTTTATATTGTCAACGATATGGACATATCTCTCACTCTTTTAAGATAGATTAAATGACTTGTCAAATGAATATAGACGATATAACACTCAAAGAAACAAAATAATCTCGATTCCAAAAATAGATATATTTCTTAAAATATGTTTGTTTGATGTTTGAGATGTTAGTAAAAATTTACAAACTAAAACTAAATATCTGAAAGTTATTTATTTTAGGATTATATGATCGGTTGACCTAACATTTCTTTTGTGTTATAGGATTGGTTGACTGACTACATACATCAGTCAACCTAACCTAGTCCAGTTGATTGATAGATGTGGTCCGGTTGACCGATGTTCTGCCAATACCTGTATTTTCCATAATTTACTTTCATTTTCATCATAAACAGTATTATGTGATGCTTGAAATTAAAACTTTGCAAAATATTGTTTCATAGTTATTTATGGAGTTATTTCATTTCAAACTCTCATGTGCAGTTATATTGTCTCTTAAATTTATAGATCAAGGGTTACTAACATTAGAAGGATGATTTAAGTATGTTAACATTTAAGGACCCAAGATAAAATGTGTACTTAAATTTATCTCTTTGTTTTGTAAGACATCAAATAGAGAAACAAATGCTATGTAGATAGCGGTTATTCACGACATATGACAGATGATCCTTCACAGTTTATTACTTTCAAAAGCAAAGATGGAGGATTCATCACCATCAGTGAAGATGCTAAGGGTAAGGTAATTGACATTGGAAAAGTAGGTAAAGATAATTATCTTTTAATTGATAATGTTTTACTTGTTGAAGGTTTAAAGCATATTCTACTGAGTGCTAGTCAATTATGTGATAGAAACTAGAAAGTTAGTTTTATAGGAGATGAATGCGTTGTATCTAAAATAAATGATGATGGTATTGTTTTATTAAGGAAAAGAGAAGGAAACATTTGTATTGTTGATTTATATGATGTAACTAACCTTGAAGATAAGTGTTTGATTTCTTTAAGTTAGTGTGCTTGGACATAGCATCAATGGCTTAGACATACGAATATGAATCTCCTCTTGAAGTTTAATTCAAACCAACTTGTTAGAGGTCTTCGCACTATAAAATATGAGAAAAATAAAGTATATGGAGCATGTCAAATGGGAAAGCAAGTAAGAAATTCTTTTCAAAGTAAAAAATTGGTAAGATCTTCTAGACCACTTAAATTACTTTATATAGATCTATTTGTCCCTAATAGAATAGCTACTTTCAGGAGGAAAATCATATGCTTTTGTTATTGTTGATAACTTTAGTCGTTTATTTGTTTTTTATTACAAAAGATGAATGCTTTAAATTCTTTTTTTAGTTTTACAAAGAAAATTCAAAATGAAAAATCATTGCCTATTGCATCTATTATAAGTGATCATGATAGAGAATTCGATAATGACTTGTTTGAATGTTTTTGTGATAATCGTGGAATTTCTCATAATTTTTCTATACCTAGGACACCATAGCAAAATGGTATAGTAGAAAGAAAAAATATATCTTTACAAGAAATGGCTCGTACTATGATAAATGAATATGATTTACTTAATTATTTTTAGATCAAATTTGTTGCATGTGCATGTCATGTTATCAATAGAATAAATATTAGGCATAAATTAGATAAAACTCCTTATGAAATTTTAAATGATAAGAATTCGAATTAGTCATTTCAAAGTCTTTGGTTGCAAATGTTATATCTTGAACACTAGAAATAGTTGGGGAAATTTTGATTCTAAAACACATGAAGACATTTTCTTAGGATATTCATTAACTAGTAAAGCATATAGAGTTTATAACAAGAACTCTTATGTTGTAGAAGAATCCATGTATATTGTGTTTGATGAGGCTAATCCTTTCAAAAGAAAGAAAGTTCTTAAGATTGATGATGCAGATTTATCAAAGGACTTAGAGAAGCTTTCACTTCAAGGCGAAGGACAAACTTCTCAATAGAAAATTGTTGAACCAAGTGAAGAAAGGAGAGAAGAAGAACTTCCAAGAGATTGGAAATATAAAAAGGATCATCCCTCTGACCAAATTATAGGTGATATTTACCAAGGGGTAACCACTTACTCTCACTTTAATTTATTGTAACTTGCCTTTATTTTAAAGATTAAACCTAGGACTATCGAAGAGGCTTTAAATGATAAAATTTGGATCTTAGCTATGAATGAAGAATTAAATTAATTTGAATGAAAAAAATTTGAACTTTAAAATCTAGACCTATAGATCATCCAATAATAGGTACTAAATAAATTTTCAAGAACAAATTAGATGAACAAGGTAATATTGTGATAAATAAAGTAAGATTAGTGGTGAAAGTTTATAATCAATAACAAGGAATAAATTATGATACAACATTTTTTGTCTTAAACTTTCATTTGCATCTTATATGGGTTCTAAAATTTTTCAAATGGATGTTAAAAGTGCATTTTTGAATGGTTTTATACAAGAAGAAGATTATATTGAGTAACCCCCCGATTTTGAATGACATGATGCATCCAAACAAGTTTTCAAAATATCCAAAACATTATATGGTTTAAAACAAGTACCTAGAACATGGTATGATCGACTAAGTGTATTTTTACTTGAAAATGGATTTGCAAAGGGTAAAATTGATATTACTTTGTTTATTAAGAAGGATAAAGATGATTTATTAATTGCTCAAATATATGTAGATGACATTATTTTTTGTACCACTAATGAATATTTGTGTCAAGAATTTGTTAAGTTTATGAGTAGGGAGTTCGAAATGAGCTTGATGGGAGAATTGAATTTCTTCTTTAGATTCCAAATCAAACAAATGAAGGATGACATTTTCATTAACATATCAAAGTATATAAGAGAACCACTAAAGCTCTTTGGCATGGACCAAACGAAACCTTTGGGCACTCCAATAAATACATCTATAAAGTTAAATAAGGATGAAGATAGTAAAGAGATAATTATAAAATAATATCGTGATATGATTGGTAGTTTGTTATATTTGACTGCTAACCTAACATTATGTTTAGTGTTTGTTTGTGTGCTCATTTTCAATCTATACCTAGGAAATCTCACTTATTAACTGTTAAACATATATTTTTTTATATTTGAGTAGTGCATTGCATTTAGGATTTTGATATCTTAGAAATGATTGTTTGGATTTAGTTGGTTATTTATATGCTAACTATACAGGAAGTTTATTAGATAGGAAAAATACATTTGATGCATGCCATTTCTTAAAAAATGCATTAGTTTCATAGTTTTGTAGAAAACAAAATTCTGTTACATTATCTATGACAAAAGCTAAATATATAGCCACTTGTAGTTATTGTACTCAAGTTTTATGGCTTAAACAACAACTTAAAGACTATAGTTTGAATCTTCATAAAATTCCCATATGATGCGATAATGTTAGCAAAATTTTTTTAACAAAGAACCCCATTCAATATTCTAAGATTAAGTATATTGAAATTTGTTATCATTTTATTATAGATCATGCTCAAAATGGAGATATCAAACTGGAGTTTGTTGATACTTTGCATTAATTAGCTTATATTTTCACTAAACTTATGTGTGAAGATTGTTTTTATACGATTTGAAGAGAAATTGGCATGCTTGATAGACATTCACTATAATTTCTTATGCCTTTTATATTGATTCCAAAAAGGGGGAGAGGTATGTGATATTATAATTTCTATTATGCATGAACTGAGGGAGAGTTTGTATAAATTCTTATTTAATTTAGGGGGAGTTTAATTGGTTATTTTGTTTTTATACCACATAGTTTTGTCATCACCAAAAAGAAGGAGATTGTTAAACTACAGGTGGTTTCACTCAATTTTGATGATGACAAAACACCCTTACTACTAATGTTTTATTTTAGTATATATTAAAAATAGGTGTTTCATTGAAGTGTTAAAGTTTACAATTGCTCAGGACTTAGAAGATTAGCAGATTGAAGAAGAATAGCCGGCCAAAGGATCCTCAATTAACCGAATCGCATAAAAATGCAGCAAAATGAATGATCGGTTGATTGAAGTGATACCGACATATCGAATGCATCAAGATGAGTAATCAGTCACCTGAACTAAGTTAGCGGTCGACCGAAAAATGAATCAAGACAGGGATTCGTCGACCGCATGGAGCAACAGATCGATCGAATGAAGCACAAATAGTAGGCAGTCAACCGATGATATGTACCGACTGATTGAATGAAGAAAAATATAAAGGCCGATCCACCTAACAACTTATATCAGTCGATCGAATGATAATATTATAGAGTGAAAGATCAGGAACGACCATATTATGCAACGGTAATAATACTTAATTACGAAGATGAACGTTGGAGATTGCACAACGGC
Organism: Pinacopodium congolense; assembly: GCA_028565735.1. NCBI lineage: Eukaryota > Viridiplantae > Streptophyta > Magnoliopsida > Malpighiales > Erythroxylaceae > Pinacopodium > Pinacopodium congolense. Next base: position 5,565 of record JAOXYD010119591.1, on the reverse strand, counting down.
TAGTTGATCGTGATTATCAAGTATAAATAGTAGGATTAACCAGGAGCAAGACACAAGTATTTACAACAAGCTGAGATTGGAATTTATCTAAGTTTTAAGGGATTAAAGCTTTTTGTTTACTATTTATAATAAGTCTTGTAAGATTTGAGTACATTATACGTGTGTTCGGTTCTTTGTTCGTTGTAAGGTTGTCCTTGAGCCTTTAAAAGAATATGCATTAGAAAAAGAAAAAGAGGGTTATCCTTGAAACTCAAAAGGAGTTTGTAAGCGGTTGACATTATAGTTCTTTTTTTGTATTGCATACTTATTTTTATTCAATTATATAAATTCATCTTTTCTGTGCATTTCAATATTTGTGTTTAGCTTCCGCAATTTTTGTTAAAGTGTTGTGTGATTTACATAAATTTATGTAACCTAATTCACCTCCCTCTTAGGTGTCATATATGACCAACAAATTAATATGAAATGGTTAATTTTGAATGTATTTTTATTCCCTAATATCATATATTTTGTCATCATAAAAAAGATGAAGATTGTTGAAATAATGGAGGTTCCAATCTTGATTTTGATGATAACAAAAGATGATTCTTTAGTAATAGTTTGAGTTTATGGTGTAAAATTTTAAAAATAAATGCATTTTAAATTGATTCAAAGAGATAAGATTGGACTTAGAGGTCATATTTAAAAAGATTATAAGAACAAGAATTATAGAAGCTTTAAGACCATTAGTTAGGTATTTTAAAATTGGTTGTAAGTTTTACTTAAAATTTAAATATTCTAAGTGTGCAAAATTTTCCTTTATACATTTTATATGTTTAAATTTGTATAAATTATCACTAAAGAAATTAAAATTTGAGTTCAGGGAATTTGAATAAATTTAGTTATTGAAACAACCTTAGAATGCATTTTAAAACTTGTGTCCAATGATTTTGAAAAAGAATAAGTTTGGAATGTTTTGGATTGATTAAATTGGTTTGAAAATAAAAAGTTTCAAAGTTTGCTTAAATTTGTCATAAACCAAGACATTTTGTATTTTCAATCTCATTCTTCATTTATTGGTATTCAAATTAACTTAGGAAATAATTTACAACTTGTTTGGATTAATCTAGGAATGAAACAAAGAATTGGGGTAAGTTTTAATGAATTTTACAACTGTTGTATGCTATTACAATAGATCAGTGTGCCTCACTGGTTGATCGTTATGTCACTTATAAGTGTAATAACTATTTTTCCTTTTCTTTTTTCAACTGTTTTTCATCCCTGTAGTGACTATTAAATGCACCCAACAACTTTATTAACTTCTTAACACTATAAATAAGAGTTATATAACATTTACCTGGGTCTTTATGCAATCTTATTGAAGTTTTGAGCTTACAAAGTCATTTACATCAAAGTTTTCCAGTTTACTTGATTCTTCATCTTCAATCTTCACTTTTGAAGCTTTAAACCAGATTTTTATGTTTTTAGTCTATTATATTCTATTTTTAAGCTTTTCATAAATTTCATTTTTGAAAGTATAAGAACCTTAGTTTATTGAGATTAAAATAAAACATCTTCATAGGTGTATTTTGTTATTCTAAAAATGAGTTTTCTTATTGTTGTGTTGATTAATCTTGTATAGATTCTTCTTTGCTTTTAAAAAATTTTGTTAAAGATTCTTCTTCATCTTCCGAAAAGAAGATTTAAGTTGTTAAGTGTTCTTCTTCAGCTAAAAAGAAGAATGTATTTATTATTGTAATTTAACTGAACTTCCAACAATAAATTATTAAAAGGTGGATTGGGCAATTATTGTCATTACTAAACCAATATAAACATTGTGGGTCCTCTCTTTATTATACTATTTATTTATTACTTATTGTATTATTAATTGGAATTTACTTTGTTATCAAATTGACAAATGAATTTGTGTATCATTATAAGTTAAATATTGATATAGGGGTTGCATTTAATTAGAATAGGTTTAGGTGACCTATTTTGATTAGTATAGAAGAATTTTAGAATACTCAATTCACCCCACACCTCCCTCTTTCCTCTCTCTCCCTTATCTTGAGCGCCTTTAAAATTTACAGTTAAATTTTTTTTTTTGACAAATCTTTTACTTTCAAAATTTTTACTATAAATATCTACTAAACATGTTTTTATTTTTAAAATAAAAATAAAAAGTTTTGATGAAATTCATACGTGCTATATTGTTGTGATATAAAGGATAAGATTTTTAAAAAAATATTATACTATGAATAATTTTTACAAATTTCAAATCATAAAAATATAAGTTTGTTTTATCCTATATTTTTAACTTAATAATATCCCTGAAACTCCAATTTAATATTTCTTTGTGTCCATTATCTTTATCGTACTATATTATTCTTCATTTTTTAGGTATTATTTCCTTCACCCTAGAAAATCTAGTTGTTCTCTACTGCTCCCTAGGGTTTCTTCTTCGTAAATCATAATGTTTCATAAGACCAAATCAAACAAGTGTTATTAAGATCAAATAATTTAGGGCGTGTTAGATTATACTTTTTGTTTTTATTTTTCTATTTTTAGTTTTAAAAACACATAAATCAAGAAAAAAAATGTTTAGTTATATTTTATTTTGTTTATTTATTTACAAAATTCAAAAAATAGAAATAAAATAGAGAAAAAATCAAAATATATTTTGTAAACAAAATTTTCTAAATAGAACAATTGATATAATCTATTAATCAATATGTATTTTTAAGACATATAAGAGTATTTTGGTCTAAGAATTTGAATTTATTTCATATTTATTTGCCATTATCAAATTAATTTTTTTATTACAAATCTCAATAAAAAATATTTTTAATCTTAATTTTTCTTATTACAAAGGCCATAAGAAATCAGAAAAAATAAAAATAGAAACAAATGGACACTTGATTATTATTTAGATAGAAATCACATATCATAATGAAAACAGTACATTTCTGTATAAATAAGCATCAGATAATATAACTTTATAGTGTTAGCCGTAGGAAATGAAGGTTAATCGTTCAGCTAGGTGGATTAAATGTAGTGATTTTAGTGACTACATATTACATACGCATGAGAAAAGTGGACAGTCACTGATATTGACCATCTCGATGGTTAGGATTTCAGGACCATGTTGCTGCCATCAAAAGAGAACTACTGCCCATTTCTTCGTGCTTCTTTTTATCATAAAAGTCAAAAACTCGGCCATGCCTAGGAATATAGGACGAATCCTTTGGGTGGACCATTTCCATAAACATATCATCTATGATATAGGTCCATTGCTTTTATTTTACATGGCAATATTCTATTCCATGATCCTTGTCACTAATGAGGTCTGGTTTTGTTTTGCTTTTTTTTTTCTCTTTTTTTTTTTTTGTAAGTTTGAATTTGAAATCATGAATCAGAATGGAGAATTTTAAGAACCCTTTTCTTATTTAAACTTGATAACGTTATTGCACTTTCATCACATCGTGGTTTTATCTTCAATCATGCACCTTCTCCTTTGGCTGTATGTTCTTGTTATGTATCACTTTGTGTTTCAATGGCGTCTAGTTTAAGAAATGGCCACTTTCTCTTACCTCGAACTGTTTACGTTCATAAAGTTCCTATTATTACTTTGAAGAATTTTTATTTTCTGAAAAATACAAGAGCAGGTAGAAACCAGCTAGGATATGCTTCTACGTTTTAGTCTTCTTTCTGATATATTTTTTTAATAATAAAAATTTCAGCCAAATGACTTGAGTTGTTGATGTAACAACGAGAATGTCAAAGCATGATGATAATTGGTATGCCAAAATTCTAATTCAATTACGTAAGGTGCAGACATATCTTTGAACATGCAGATATGTTCGAATGAGAATGTTATGGAATTGTGTCGGAATGCATTGAATTTTTACAAAATCTCAAAGGCTGCGGTAAAACCATAGGATACCGTGAGGAGAAAGAGTGGGAAACATAGATAGATACAACCACTTCGGTCGATGTTGCTCCTCACTAATACCAAAAAGGATGAACTAGGCACCTCTCACCATTGTTGACTCATTAGTTAATTAATTTAATAGAGTTAAATGACAACGATTAAAGATTTTACTCTTACCAAAAAAAATTTTAAAATGAATTCATGGACTAAAATTTTGAGAAAGTAAAAGAATCTATTTTGAATTTTTTTTGTTTATATTAATTTTTTGTCATTCCCAACATCATTTTTATTTTTAATTATCTGATTTTAATTATTATTTTTTCATACAGAAGAATCATTATTTCAAAGAACTAAGATATAAATAACAATGAGGAGAAAGATTAACAAAATTTATAGTTTTTATTAGAGTTAATTTAAGAATTTAGTTAATTTTTAATAATAAAAAAGATTAAAATAGAACAAACTAAAAATAAGAAAACTTAATTAAATAGTCATTCTAGGTAATATAACTATAACATAAAGGTCATTTTCATTTAATATTTTATACAATAATTTAGTATAATTTTCATTTTAATAATATAATTTAGGCACCATAAACATTTTTTTAAAATACGTGAAATTCGAAATCAACATAATAAATTTAAAATTGTATTGGCTGTTATAAAAAATGTAAGTCGTCCTTCACAATTGTGGAATAATTTCAGGTTAATAATGGGAGGAAAATGGTCCAGGTGGCGAGTGTTTTTGTTTCTTTGTCTTAAGACCTTGATGGGAATTTTGCCTAGGTATTGTCTTTGCTAAGATCATGAAAAGCTAAGGGCTATTTGAAAAGAATTTGGTTTTTAAATTTAATTATTAAAATTTTTAAATATAAAAATTAATAAAAATATCATAAAAATAAAAAAAATATGTTAATATAATATGAAAATAGAGAAAAATAATATAAAAATACATAAAATTCAATACAAAAATATAATAATTACAACTAAAACCTTAGATCAAGAGCCTCGTCAAAGTTGAAAACCAAATGTAAAAGCTACTGCTGAATGCCAAGCAAACACAATTTCCCGTGACCCTGTCAAATGTCAAGTGAAATTCTTTGTCCTTATACATTTTTTTTTTGTTGGAAATTTGTCCTTACATATTTGGCTTTCTTTCCAAAGGAATCCATTCAACATTAATTCTGAACCCAAAGTCTCTCCTCCTCTCAATAATTAATATGATCTGAACTTATTGATCGAGAAGTTCTTGATATAATGATACCAAACTTCACATGGCCTTGGCTCTATCATGGCTTTTTGATAACAATAAGGAGTTGGTTTTTACTGTGAAATTCTTTGTGGTTGTTTTATATTCTTGTTTTCTTTCAGTATTTTATTCTGTATTAGGTGGTTTAGGTTGAAGGATAATGGTGCAAATAATTGCTAAAATGTTTGGAATTATATTTTTCTGTAAAGAAAGTTCTGAATGTCTTGGCTGCCATTAGATCAAGGTTTTAAATTCCGTTCTGTACCGGCCGGAAAACGAAATAGAATACTCAAATTTCGTATCGGGTTCAAATATTAGTCGGTGTCGGCCGTACCGACCGGTATTACCGGTACCAACCCGTATATTGTGTGTTTGAGACTAATTTTTCAAGATGCACCAAAGATGTC
>JAOXYD010119590.1:0-24984 GCA_028565735.1 Pinacopodium congolense | reverse complement strand
AAGAGTGAAGTTATACGTACGTAGTTTAATTAAGGAGTCTTCTAAGACTCTTTCATTGCTTAATCCTCATTAAACTATCAATTCTCCAATTTAATTAGGTAATTGTGAGTGATTTTATTTTATCTTATTTTTTAGGACTTTTAAATAATGTGTTAAAGCCTTTTTAAGTGTGTTTAAATTAAGTTAGGTATGTTATCCTAAGAATGTCCTTAGACTGGTGTGATTTTCTTTTATTTTTGAGTGTTTTTTTATCACAATTTAGAAGTAACTTGATCACTAATCTAATTTATGTTTATAAGACTTAAATTTAAGAGGTTTTAATTGAGAATTTGGAAGAAAATTGGTTCATTTTGGCATTAGACAGATAATCAACGATGATCTCTGAAACCATCATTGAAGGATGAGAGACCATTGTTAAAGGACCTATTTCTGGAGCATCAATGGCAGGGTTTTTATCCTATAAGAACAACATTATAGGATGACCAGGGTGCTGTTGAAGGATGATTTTGTATTGAAAATGACAGCATTTCACTATTCATCTTCTTCTTCCTTTTTCATTTCTCCGAAAACCCCTGTTCACCCCTTTACATTTAAATCCTTATATCTTTCTAATTTCTTAGCCAAATCATGCTCTTTTTTTTGTGTTCAATTGTCACATTTTCTATCCTCTACAAGATTCTAGCTTCAAATCATTCAAAAAATCAATAGATTTTCTAGAATCTGCTCTGAACTATTCGGATCCCTGTTCACCTTCAAGGTATGTTTTTTCAAATTTCTCTTAATATAGACCATAATTTGATTTTGGTATCATTGGGTTACAAAATTTCATTGGCTTTCAATTTACATCAATTTTATTCAATATTATTGACGTAAAAAAATCAAGTATATTTCGGTTTAAAGGGAATATTCAGGCGAACTTCATCGGAATATTTTCTAAATTTTCCTAATATTTTCTGACTCTTTTGTGTTTGTTTATTAAATAGTTTCTAGTAAAATGGCTCAACGGAGCAAAAGATTAGTCTATGATCATATCCTACTCACAAGTTAGGCGAATTTTGACTGATTTGAGGCACATATGCTACAACGAGATCATTATTGAACATCCGATCCATCTGGAATTGAAGGCTTATTTCAACATGTTTTTTGCCTTTCGAACTTTAGGATGGGAGTCGGTCCTCAGTTTTAGTGGACAGTTTTACCCAGCTTTGGTTCACAAATTTTTTATGAATATCGCAAATAAGAACAAGGCCAACACATTCGAGATTCACTCAATATTTAGAGTTATTCTAATTCATATCACTCATGCCGCTATTTTTGTCATGTTAGGAGTACCCGATGAGGGGGTATTTTTAATAAAACAAGGGACACTTTCCATGGAAATTCAGTTGCTACGGATCCCTCTTTTTCAATTATTGTTGCTAGGAATGCCTGAGGTTAGATCACTACTATTTTATGGGTTTAAGAGTGGATTATAGTTACTTTTATTAGTTATAATTTTGCGTCCCGAACTAGTAGATTGAATGACATGAGGTTTGTAGACATTTATCTTGTATATAAGATGTTGCATGGTTTGGGTGCTATCTCTAAATTACCTTTAACTGGCTTTATTATTTAGTCTATCCGAGTTTTAGTTAAGATATAAAAGCCCATCAAGAGCTTATGCTTCCCTTGTTTATTAATGAGGATATTTAAGAACACAGGAGTTCTATTCGTTTATATAGATTCGAACGATCGTATTCATCAGAATATCATCAATGCTGGCCTGCTTAAATAGTGGCAGTTTACACATCAAGGAGGTTAGTGGCGCTAAGTTCAAGAGGGTAAGGTACCTAATGGTCCACCTGTTGATGATGAACAACCAGAGGTAGCTAAAGAAATAGGCGAGGCTTCATCTGAGGCCACTCTGAGCATTCACCTCCCTAGCTAACATTCACCTATAGCTACTTCAGTACCACCACCACTAATTAGTACCGACAGTTCTCAGATTGCTATTCTCTAGTACTTGATTAACATGGAGACTCGTATGACCTTTGATCTTTCTAAGTTTTGCTCAGCTATGCATTCTGAGGTATCTTCTTTTCATGGTGTGGTTGATACCTATTTTGATCATCTTCAGTGCTAGTTAATGAGTTAGTTTCACATATTAAGAGCCTTAGAGATTTTCAGAGAGATCGAGTTCGCGAAGATCTTAATTCTTAGTTATTTTGGTTATTCACACAATTTGTTTTTGGAGTTTTAGTTTGGTTTATTTTATTTCAGTTTCAGTTTCATAGTATATGTTTTCTTTTCGTAGTGTAGGTTTTTTTCAGATCTAATTGCTATATTTTGTCTTGTGGTCCCTTGTATTTATATTACATATTTATATGAGTGAAGCATTCTTTTGTTATTTTATGTGCTTGTGGCTTTTGGTTGTTTTAGTTCCTACAAATTCATTATTGAATCTTCAAGTATAATAAAAAGGGTGTATTTCTTTCCCTAATCTCCTACATTATGCTTTTCAATTTATTTATTAAACATTGAGGATGATGTTAAGAGGGATCATATTCATTCATATTCAATTTTACACTAGAGTTTTGTTTGTTTAATAGTAATTTGATTTATCATTAATTTCATCATATTCTATAAATTGTAGAAATTTTTTTTGAATTTGATCCTTCTTATTGTCTATGCTTTCATTTGAATTCAATTATTTTGATAATTTGAAATGTTATATTATTAATTCTGACTATTATGACTAAATACCTTTAACTCATTTCATAATTTAGATGATGAATACCTGATGATTAGAATGATATTCCACATATAAAATGCAACTTGTTGAGTAATTTTATGTATATATAGAAAGAAGAATAAAAGAAAAGAAAAAGAAGAGAGTAATGTATATATATGTATAAAGATTGAAGTTATGAGTGGAATTAATAATCAGTTGAGTTACTGTGACAAAGTTGAGTAACCAGGGGTTATTGAATAAAAAATGTTCACCTTTACGTACAAAAACTGAAGTGACTTCTCAATTAAACTACTTACGAATTTAATTAATTATGTGATTAATTAAATTATGATTTAAATTACTTAAAGGATGTGAGAGTGTCGAAAAGATGATGCATTAAACTTAGTGTATTTTCCTTTTGCATGTGGAATTGATTTTTGTGATTTAGATTGAAGGTTGAAAAAGAATGAAATGATTTAAATGCATTTCTAATTTGATGTGATTAATTAATTTTATAACATTTCCATGCTTCATTATTTTTTAAGGATGAAGAAATAACTTTCAATAATTATGTTATTAACTTTGAATTGATTTTCCTATTTTTATATCCTATTATAAAATTGATGATGAATTAATTCGCTCAAGGATAAAAAAAATGCTTAAGTGTGGGGGAACTGCTAGGGATCAAATTGATTGAATTTTAATGGCTAATTTGTTGAATTATGACCCTTAATTTAGTGATTAAATGTTAAATTTATGTATTATTATGTTTAATTTGTAGGATGGAGCTTAAAGATGGAGATTGGAACAAAACTTGGAAGAAAATTCCTTATTCTAGACCATCAACGACACCATCCCAAGGTCACGTTAATGGATGAATAAAGTGTCGTTAATAAGTTCAACATACGTACATCAAAAGCTGTCTACAGTCCGCTGTTGTGCGTTAGCTCACTTTGTCGTTGATGGAGTTAGTCATCAATATCAATCTCAAATCTCCATAATTACGGTTGGGCATGCTCTCCGTGAATACTCTTGTCTTCTAGCACAATTGGAAGGTTGTTGAAGCTGTACAAACATAAAAAAACAACTGAGATTTACGAATCAATCAAGGAAAATCAATTCTAAAAAAAAGTGGAGAGAGACACTCTTGCTTCTCTCTTCCTTGTTCTTAGTAAAATCTAGGCTTCAAACACTTTGCTTACGTATTGTATGTTGTTTTCTAAGTTTTTGGACATTGGAGCTTGTTGTTAAGACTCGTATCTGGGTCCAGGAATTATCCAAAGGTGTAGCTTAACCCAGATTATCACCTATTTTGCTCCATTTTTTAGATTAATTAATATTCATATTCTTATGGTCATATCTATAAATGTCATTTATTTTTTCTGCAACATCTTGATGAAATAGATTGTTTTTTTAGTTTAGAATCAAGTTAGAAGTTAAAGACACATTTAGAAGTCTTTCTTGGATATTTTTGTCACCTCTAAACTTTTTTTATAGCTCATAATCTTGAATGTTTTGATCAAAATGTGTGTCTAAATCATTTTTATTGCTAAAGAATGGGGTTTGTATGATTTAAAAGAGCTTAAAGACATGTTGTAGGGTCTTAGATTTTATTTTGAAGGTTTAATAGATCTAATTTTATGATGGCCACTTAGGATTAGAGTTTGAGATAAGTTAAACTTGAGAAATCATCTTGTTGAACTATGGGTTGGTTCCACCTTTGTTTTGATAATGACAAAGTGTTTATACTAATATGTTTGTAAAGTTTTTTTTTAATATTTGGAGTGTATGTGATGAATAAGTAAATAAGTTTATCTAAGTCATGGAATAATGTATGAATTGATTAAGTATGTAGATAAAGTGAATGAAAATGCTTAGATTAATGTGTTAAGGAAATTTGGTGAACTAGATGAACTGATTATGTTAACTTTGAGTAATTGTATAAATTGTGTTAATATTTGATTAGTATTATTTTATTTTTGATACAATATGTTGAATTGGGGCAAGAAATGAATGGAATTAGTTTTTTCATGGATTAATTCATGTTTGTATAAAATCTAGAAGTTAGATTGTTGAAAAAGCTCAGTTGAGCTCTAAAATTTGTATAACTGACTTGGAAAAGGATGTAAGTATACTTCTAGAGCTCTAAATGCTATGAAAATTTTACAGAAGGTTAGAGCAATGTGCAAGAAGCTACCCTCTAAATTTCACATCAATTGGATGAAGAATGAAGAAGATATGATGAACACAATGAGTGGTGCTGCAATTTGCTTCGACCGAATGAGTTTTTGTAGGACATCAGCCAACTGAATGAAGACATCGGTTGACCTAATGAAGCAAAGATCGACTGAATCAAGTGTTAGGTCAACCAAATGAGACCATCGGTCAATCGATAACCATTGGTCGACCGAATAAGGTCATTTGGTCGATCGAACAAAACAAATACGCAAAGATAAGTTAGCAAGGGCTATATTGAGCAATGGATATATTATTTAACAAATATGAACATTCGGCAACGACTAATTGAGCTTATGAGGAGTATAAATAGGCGTGTTGAGTGTTTTTTATGTAGAAAAGAAGTGTAGAAAGTGTTTATACATTATTCTTGAGTATTTTTTAGGGTGTATGAGCTATTGGTGAAGTTGTGGTTATATTTTTGTAAAGTTATTCTTAAGCCATAAAAGGAGTGTTGTAGGTTATTGTTGAGCCTTGAAAAAGAAGAGTGATAGGTTATTTCAAAGCCTAAGAAAGGGAGAGTGAAAGGTTATTCTTGAGCTTGTAAAAGGATTATACTATATAATTTGTTGATTGCAATAAGAACAAAATCTTTACAGTAGTGTTGGGGACTGGAGGTAGGGCAAGTGAATTGCGTCGAACCAGAATAAATATTTTGTATCTTTTCTTCCCTTTCTCTTTTATTTATATTCATTTAATTTAATTGTTTAAGTTATTGTTTTTATTTAAAGTGTACAATTAAATTATTGTTTAGCTTTTGCATTTAATTGAAATTGATAATAAGATTCAAGTTGATAATATTAAAGAGATTTTAAAGAACCTAATTCACCCCCTTTCTTAGGTGTCATTTAGGACCAACACATCTTAATTTGATAGAAAAATCAATAAGAAACATAAATTAATCTTTGAATAACCAAATCGGGATTTATTTTAGAGTTAAAGATCTGAGATTAAAATTCCAGAAATTACCTTCTTGAAATTAAAGTCCATTTACTTTATTTGAAGCATAACCAAACTTTAAACAAGGTTTAATGGAGAAAAAGCAAAGTTTTAACTATAACTTTGTTTTGATTTTGTGAAGGAACTCTAAAAAGCCCTTAAATGTGTTTAAAGCTCAATTAAATCATAAATCACCTAATCCTTAGCTAATTTTCATATTTGTAGGTTTTTATAAATTTTCACAAGCAATTAAAAATCAATTTTGAAGTGTTTAAGCAAAGTTAGGCTAGTTTTGAAATTTTAAGATTTTAATCAAATTGTTTAGATTTTCCTAAATAATTGTAATCTAAGCAATCTAGTAATTAAGCCTTTTTTCCACGTTGGTTTGACATTTGGAGTCTTAAATTTACTCTACTTTATTACTTTTGTGATAGGTGCACTTACGTAAATTTCGTTAATTTTCAAAGTAAAATTATTCAAATTTGTTAAAATTTTCTAAGTCACTTAAACAACGCAACATTGTTGCCTATTGGTTTAACTTTCTTTTAGTTTTAATTGTTAGGCCTGAATATCATACTTTTGTTATGGTCGAATATATGTTTGTCTTGACCGTGTGTTTCATGCTATTGTCCTGATTTTTGGATATGTTTATCTTTCAGAAATTGAGTGCTAATATTTCAAGTTTTATTATGTTTAATTCACTACTCTAATGCCTTCCTTGGTGTAGATATTATTTTATTCTCTAGAATATCTTCATGGTTTGCTAATTTTTAGAGTTTAATCTCTTGATTTTGTGAGGAACCTTACCTATATTTATGAATGGAGCCTTTTAAATTTAATTTTCCAGCCTTTATTACTCTTGTTTAAGATTTTAGTTTTATAATTTCATATTTTTTTTGATCCAATATTAAGTTTTTTGAAGATCTATTTCATGAAGTTTTATTTATCCTTAATGTGTTTGGTTCATTTATGTTTAGTAGTTAGACTTTATGCAGGTTCTTAGGCTTTAGTTCATTAAATTTCATCTTTTGTCTAATTTATATAAGTTGTAATTTTTGTTTAGAGTATTAAATTAAGTCTTTGTTAATTAGGTTTTAGTTATTTGCCTTTTAGCTTAAGTAACTTAAGTTTGCATTTGGTAAAGTGTTGAATTTTGATGTTTTTGATTAGTTGTTAAATTTCCAATTTTTGTTTTAATTGATTAAGTATGATTTATGCTCTTTTAATCTTTTTTTTATTTAGATTAAACATGTGTGGCTTGTTTTCTTAGAGGTTTGGAGATATTAGAAGGATGAAGGGATGGGCATTATGAGAATGGAGTTGAATTTGTCTTGAATTGATGCTTGTAGGTCTAGGTTGGTTTAGGATTTAGGATAAATGACATGAATTAGAAGTTGTTTCTAGGTTTGACCACCTTTTAGGTAACTTTCTAATCCGAAGTCCAGGGTTGAGCATGTGATTTGTAATAGTCAATAACGATTCTTAGAAGTAGCAATAGATTAGTTAAATTTTTTAGGATACTTAATCAACTATTCTAGGATCTAATACATTTAGATTACACCTTCCGAGTTTATGAATAGGTGGTCTAAGTTAGTTGTTTCTTAGTACCTAATACATCTTTACTATTGAATTCAAAGAACCTTTTCTAGGTTATAATAGAGAATGAGGCATTTCTAGAGGTTATTAGTTTTGCCTATTTTAAAGAAACTAAGGGTTTAATAGTTTATTCGAGATTATGGGTTAACATCATAATTAAAGTACCTCCTATTTAGATTGACAGATCAATGATCATCCCATAATCTCGAAGATATCTCCAACCCACTTCATTGTTATTGTTATTAGTATTTTCTATATTTGCTTTGTGTTTGTCTTTTTGTTTACATTCATTGCATCTTAGCTTATTTCTCCTTCATCTCTTCAAGGTGTTTTCTTTTCTTTTTCTTACAGCACTTGAAATAGCATTTGCATCCTAACTGTTTCAACCCTTCTATCTTGGATTCTTACTGAATCAAGATTTATTCTATTGTACAGAATGGGATCTATTCATTGGAAGGTTCAAAACACTACACCTCTTTAAACTAGAAATTGCTTTGCTACGGATCAAAAGGTAAAACCTAACAATTAAACTAGAAATTATGCCTAAGATGGCCAATCCTATGAGTTAATACCTAATTCATGACATTAATTCTAAATTCCAACTCAATCCTAGCATAAATCACAATGGCCATTCAAGATCCATTTCAATTCTCACAATTATCTTCTATAAATCCATCAAATACTTTCAAATCCAATTACAATTTAACTAAAATTAAAAAAGACAAAACCTATCTAAAATTAAACAAACCAAAATTAAAAATTCATTAAACGTAAAGGAAATGCCCAGAACAATGTTGAAAAATTAAATAAACAACATTATATTAATGAAAAACAAGCATTTAAGAAGCATTTAACAAAAACCAAATGAAATAATAACATAAATAGAGCGAAAATAAAAATACAATAGTAGAAACATAGAGAAAAGCAAGATTCAACACCTAAAAAATTATATCTAAGGTATGAACATGAAACTAGAAGAAAAGAAATGAAAAAAGATCCTTAAAAACTAAGAAAAGAAGAAGAAAAGGCAGGCTGTCCAAGTGGGGGCCTTCCAGAATGATAAAAATCTACTATCATTTATGTTTTTAAGCACCTTATACATGTCTTGGATGTTCTAGGACTTTGGGGATGCTTTGAGAGCAATTTGGTCAAATTTTCCCTTAAAAATACCAAAAACAACGTTGTTTTACAATTTCTAGTTAAGTCTAAAAAATTGACAGCTTTTGCCTCTCTTCACTTTTTCAACTATAATTCCTTCTATACACCTCTAATACTCATAAAATTTGGTATGTAGATTCTTCACATGATGTTCTTGCACCCTAAAAAGTTTTAGAATAGTATGATCTCTAAACGTGTGTCTAATGGATCACCAAATTAACCTGCACCAAATCTGGTGTTCAACTGAGCTTATCATACTCTTTTCGTTGTGCACTCATTATGGCTTATCATATGACCTTAAAATTTGATGTAGAAACTAATAAAATGGTGCTCTAAGTCCTTGTATTTATTCCACATCTCTTGTTAGGCTTGGATTTAAATGCATTTTCATATCCATTGCATGCCAATTTAATGTACATTTGCTTCTAATTGATGTTAAAGTTTTTAAATATCATTTATATTCATGCACAATGCAAATGAAAGCTCAAAAGTGGGGAAACTATCAATTTTTTAATTTAAAAAACAGATTTTAAGAGATAAAATTATCCCTTTCACCCCGTTGTTGTGCTCAACAGACCATCATTTTACTCTCAAAGAAGAGGACTAAAACGACACCTTTATAGCCCACCATTTAAGTGCCATTGTAGTAACTGTCATGTGATTTGAAGTTGCAACTTGCTCCCCACTTGTATAAAATTTCTCCAACTTATTCCTACTTTCAGTTAAGATATATAAAAAGACCTAGAGATCATTTTTACAGCAATCTAACATAGATTAGAGAGAGAATTCAGATCAAACTCTCCCTTTTCTTTTGTTCCTCTAATTTTAGGTTTTTCTTTTCTAGCTTGTGTTCTTGTAATTTCTAGGTTTTTTAAAGTATTCTTAGGAGTTTATACACCTGATTTAAGGTTGTCTATCATTTTGGAGGATTCTTTAGTGCTTTCTAAATCTTGAATCCTTTGTATTTCACCCCTTTATTCATATATATGTCAAGAATTTGTGCTTTGTTAATGAATATGAATTTTCTTATTTATGTATGATGTTTTGAGCTAATTTCTAGCTAAGGACAAGTTCTTGAATGTCTTTAATAGATTTTTAACACATAATTGGATGACAATCTTTGTTTAGTTAAGATCTTAATGCTTATTTTGAGTTGGACCCTTATAATATGAATTAAGATGGTTAAAGATCCAACAATCTCTACTTTAATCATTGGAAAATTTAGCTAACATAATGGTTTCATTCAAGGATATGAGAAATATAACTTGGTTATCATAAGGGCACTAATCTTGAATATGGTTTTTAGGATACTTCTTAGATTTATGAGTTGACCAAACCATGAATTAAGAATGTTAGAGAAAAGGCAATGACTTAACCATAGCTTTGTCTTGACATAATGAAGGCCTTATATTAGAAATTCTAATCAATTTCATAACCTACTTAAGTCATTTAGGCCTAGTCCTTAGCCATTTAATCAATTGGTAATCCTTCAATAATTTGGAGTTCAATTGCAATGATGGAACCTTTTAAGTTCTTTTTAGTTAAACTAACCCCTTGTAAATTAAATATCTTGAGTTTCTTAGATAATTTTAATCTAATTGACTTAGTATTCACATAGTTTCTTTTTAGGTTTGACATTCCAAAGTCTTAATTATGCTCCACTTTATTAGTTGCGACTGATACACTAGCGTGAACTTGGTTTGAATTTGAATTTGAATGGCATGAGAATTTATTGATTTATTTAGCTAAATTAGTGATATCAAACCAATGTAGTAAGTTTTTTTTGCCATTTCCAGGGAAAATAGCCGTGATATTAGGAAAATATTGGTATCAATTACTCTAGGGTGTGAATATTACTTATTTTATTTATAAGTGTGTTTGCATTTGCTTTTCTTTTTTGTGTGCTTGTTTGTTTCTATTCCCTTGTTCGTTTGCATTTGTTTTTTTATTGCTTTTAGCTTGATTCTAAGCTGGTGCTTGTTTTGAATATATGTTTAGTAAGGATCAATTAATTCAGAAATAGAACATTATGAGCACTTAAATGTCCAACCTCGAAGAGAAAGAACAATGTTAGAATTTACCATGAAAAATAGGAGTGGTCCTAAATCTAGCATTATTAGGCCTTAGATAGACTTATATTATTTTGAAATGCCATGTGTTGTCATTTCTTTGATAAGGTCTTCTTAGTTTAGTGGTTCATCTTAAGAAAATCCAAATGTTCATTTAAGAAATTTTATAGATATTTATGATCTCTATAGAAATCTTGGTATTTCAGATGATGCCTTAGACTTAGATTATTTTCGTTTTCTCTAAAAAATAGAGCTTGCACATGGTTAAACATTTTCAGGCCTGATTCTAACACCACTTGGGATGATCTTGTCCATAGATTCTTAGTTAAATTCTTTTCACCAACTAAGATCACTAATTTGTAAATTTTGATTTCATCATCTAAGCAATAGGAGAGTAAGAGTTTACATGAGTCTTGAGAGTGATTTCTAGAGTTACTTGATGAGTGTCCCATACATAATTTTAATATTTTTGAGCAAGTGGATATCTTTTACTTAGGACTCACACCATCAACTCGTATTCTTATGGATACTACTGCTGGAGGAACCTTAATGAGTAATATCCTAAGTAAAGCTTATAGATTGCTTGAGGATATGACATCTAATAGCTTTCAGTAAATGTTTGATCCTTTTCATGGAAACCATTTAGAGATCAAGCTATTAATGTTGTCCCAAATTTATAAGCTCAAATACTTGGCCTTATTAAGCAATTAGAAGGTTTACAATCTCAAATTGGTAGTAATAAATTTCAAAACCCTCTAGTTTATTATTATTGTGGTAGTTCCTTTCATGCTTTAATAGATTCCCAAGTTAACCCTTCTTATGCCTTTGAATCTTCCCTGGATCATTATCTTTCTAATATGAAAGGAATGGACTCTTAGAGTCCTTTTAGGGAGAGCTACCCCACTTTTTCATTAAACTATCATCCAGCCTACTAAAATTCCTATGTCAATCCTCAATTTGAATTCCCTTCTTATCTAATTGACCAACAAAAGTCCAATATTAAAGCTATAGTGATGAAATATATTCAAAGAAACAAATCTAAGATGCAAACTCATGAAAACTTAAGTAAGAACTTAGAGATTCAAGTAGGTTAGATTGCACAGATCTTGGATGAGAGGTTACCTAGACCATTACCTACTATGCCGGACCCTACCCCTATGAATCATGTTATGGCCATTACTGTGACTAATAGGAAGGGAATGGAGGATGTAAATGAAGAAAAGAATGAAAGAAAAGTGATGGAAAGTAGTGAAGTTGAGAAGGAAGTTGGAAATAAAGATAGTTCACCTAGGTTATTTGCTAGTTCATCTGTTCAATCTTATCAACCTAGAGTACCATATCGACAAATGATAGATGCTTAGTTTAGTCATTTTATTCAGTTGTTGAAAAAATTACGCAAACATTTTTATAATATATCTCAACTAGATGAGCATCTAGCTAACAATCAATCCATAATCAAAGAGTTATAACCTTGATATCATATCTTAAGACAAGTGTTTATGACAATAATTACACCTATTACTCCAACTTCATCTATTGAATGTGAGCAAACTGAGTTAGAAGTTTGTGATATGGATGATGATAATGATGATTTTTCCATGACTTCTAAACATCATGTTGTGAATTTTTTAGAATCTAAGGACAATGTTGAAATTGAAACTGAAAATGCCATCATTGATAGTGAAAGTGATGAAAGTGCTTATGCATACTTATTAAATGATCACCTGGATGATACTTATGTTGATTTTATTAGTGCTAAGGATGATATTCAATTTGAAGACAATGATTTGAGGTCCTTGAATGTGAAAATTTTAATGAATTTTCAAGCATATTGAGGATGAATCCGTTAAAGTGATAGAGTTTATGGATTTTATTGGTGTTAATGCTTTTAATGCTAGGCTAGGCATGGTAATTCAAGATTTTTATCTTGGAATTTTAAAAGTCGTGAGTAGTGTTCCATGAAGGGTTAAGTTCCAAATTGTCAAAATCAAATGTATTTTTTAAAACCCTTTCAAAATTTGGCCTATTCTAATTTCCAAGAGAATGAAGTGAAAATGTTAGATTCTAGACCAAGGAAGAGACTAAGGATTCTCTAACCTTGAGGTCTAGTTAAAAGACCTTAAAAAATCACTTTTTGAGAGGCAACCTAACCGTAGAGTAGGATTTAGTGTGTTTTGTGTCCTTTATTTTGTTTGGTGTGTTTTTCTTTTATTTTCCTTTTTCTGCTTCTTGCCTTTCTTGATCATATTTACTTTATGGAGCATAGTTACTTTATTTGGTTTTTTGTGCTTTGATTATTTTTTGATGGATTTACAGGTATTAGTTCAAAGAGCAAGTTTTAAAATGCACCTTCAATAGATCTTCAAGTGATTTTATCATTTTTATCCGGGTGCTTTCTTTCCCCTTTTCCCTCATGTTTGTGGTTAATTTATTATTTTAAGAACATTGAGGACAATGTTCAATTTAATTGTGGGGGAGGTAATAGTTGTTTCACACTAATGTTTATTTGTCCAAAATCACATCATTTTATCTTCATTTTCAAATTAATCTATAATTTTTCGAATTTTTTTTGGAAAATGATGCCTTTCATTGACATTTTTCCTTTTGATTTTGATAATTTTAAGATGTTATATTATTAATTAATCATGTTTATTAACCATGAACTTTTATGATCTCATGTTTTGGATTATGTATATTCGATAAACATTATCAGTTTCTATTTTTGAAATGCATATCCCTAAATTTTTTTGTGACTTATTTAGTATTTTCATATCTTGCCTAAATTCAAAGTGAAATCCAATGGCAAAATGTGAAAAGAAAGAAAAAAAATGAAAAAAGCATGCTAAAAAAGTTAAATTGTTAGCAATGTTCATTCACTCGGCTGGATTTAAACTAATTTGTTAAAGTTAAAGAGTGCCATAGTAACTAATTGATGTGAGGTGATTTAGTTGAATAAGCAGGGATGTTCACTACAAAATGTTCATTTTCGTATAAAAAGATTGAATGACCTCTCAATCAAACCTTAAAAGCTCACAAATGTGCTTAAGTTTGTGCTTAATGGGTAAAAGGGTGTGACGTTGCTAAAAGATGATTCATTTTGCTTTAAGCATATCTATTTTATTGATGGAAATCATTAGATGCAAGTTAAGTTAATGTTTGAAAGACTATGAATTCATATGAAGTTATTAGTTTATTTACAAATTTGGTTAATCATTTAGCATCTTGATGATTTGTTTAATGATTGAATAATTAAGAAAAGGTGTCAATGATTGGGTTTGATAGGTTAAGTAAGTTTTCCTATGCTTATAAGCTATTTTAAGATTGATGATTTAATGATTTGCTTAAGAACAAACAAAAGTTAATTGTGGGGGAATTGTTAACCTTGGATTTCGATGCATTTTCATATCCTTTTGATGCCAATTTAATGTACATATCCTTATTTAATCACATTTTCATGCCAATTTTATATATAATTTCTTCCAATTTGTTTTAAGACTTGAATTTTATGTTTGAATGTTTAACAATGTAGATGGAAGCTAATTTTGTAAGGAAATGCTAAAAAGAATTTGAGTTTTGGACTAAAAAAATAGACCAGTAAGATTGTCGTCATGCTCAGCAGGCCACTATTGTACTTTCGAAGCAAAGGACTTAAACTGCGATTTTATAACCTATCGTTGTACATCTTGTAAGCTGTTATGGTACCTATCGATAAAATTCTAGCCGAACCTCTGACACTATTGATGGTAACTTGTCCAAGTTGACTCCCACTTGTAGCAGATATATATTAAGCTTTAGAAGCCAAAAAATAGGAGATTAATAAAGAGGAAACACAAATTTGAGAGAGAAAATCATATTGTTCTTGTTCTATGGTTGTTTTCTCTTATTCTTCACCATTTTTAGCTTGTTTTGCAGATCTGAGGTTGTATTTGAGTCTTATTGAAGCTTATACACATGATTCAAGCTTATAAACATGTTTAAAGCTTGTTATTAGTGCATTCTAACCGATTTTTATATATTAATCCCATCTTTTATTCTTATTTGTTCTAGAACATGTTGAATACTTAGAGAATGATTTATATCTTGATTCAAATGAGTGGCCAAATATGTTTTTGGATGGGAAATGTCTCTGAAATGATCGAAACATGTTCTAAATATGATTCCATGAAAGATTAGGAGATGTTCTTTGCTTATGGATGAGATTAATACTTGTTTTACACTAAACATATAAGATAAAGATAAGAAATAATTTAAGAGAAATGTACATAACTTATTGGACAAATCTTAAAGAAACCTGATTTAAATCATTGAATCAAACTTTGATTTATCTTGGGGGTCATCATCTAAATTTTGGAATTTTTGGATTAAGCTTCTTAATTTTAAAGCCTATTGCTTAAGGTTATGACATAACTAATTTCCAACTTAAGTATTTAAAGATTAAGCTCTGTCCTAACCATAGCATTGCTAAGGTTGAGTAAAGTGATACTAGAATAAGTCTCCTAATCCATTTTTAATCCATTTTGATCATTGAAGAGTATTTCCTAACCTATTTTATTCTATTAGACAAGTCCTTTTATCAACTAAGTTATTCTGCATAACTTAATAGTTTTAAAGATAATTATTCATCTTAATTCTTCATTTCAATTGTAGTTGAATATCAAGATAATTGTGATCTAAATTGGGCCTAGTACTTAAAATTTAGCTTAGATTCCCATGGGTATGATACTTGGATCTTAAATACTTCCATGTATTACTAGTGACTGGATCAATTTCCATCATTGTTGGTTTTAAATTCAATTTGAGAGAATTATGCCTAAGGAACATAATTTGTTAATTATTTGAGTTAATTGACCTTCATAGAAAACTGATCAATAACTAACATGGATTAGAGAGAGAATTTAGATCAAACTCTCCTTTTTCTTTTCTTTCTTTAGATTTAGGTTTTTCTTTTCTTTTTCTTTTCCAACCTTTATTCTTATTATTTCCAAGTTATTTTGAGGATTCTCAGGAGTTTATACACTTGATTTAAGACTATTTATCATTTTGGAGGATTATTTAGTGCTTTCTAAACCTTGAATCCTTTGTAATTCACTCCTTTATTTATGTATATGTCAAGACAATGTTCTTTGAAGATGAATATGAATTTTCTTGTTTATGTATGATGTTTTGAGCTAAATTCTAGCTAAGCGCAGGTTCTTGAATGTCTTGAGTGGATGATTAACACATAATTGGATGAAAATCATTGTTTATTTGGGATCTTAAGGCTTATTTTGAGTTAGCCACTTAGAATATGATTTAATATGGTTAAATATCTGATAATCTCTACTTTAATCATTAGACAATTTAGTAAATAACATGGTTTAATTCAATGATACGATAAATCTACCTTAGATGTCGTGAGGGCACTACTCTTGAATATGGTTTTTAGGATTAAAACTTCTTAAACTTTAAGCCTACTTCTTAGATTTGTGAGTGGACCAAACCATGAACTAAGAATGCTAGAGAAAAGGCAATGACTTAACCATAGCTTTTTCTTGATTTATTGAATGCCCTAGATTAGAAATTTCAATCAATTTAATAACTCAATTAATCCATTTAGACCTAGTCTTCACTATTTAATCAATTGGTAATCCTTATACAATTTGGAGTTCAATTGCAAAGATGGAAAAGTTTTTTGTTCTTTTTAGTTAAAATACACCATTTTAAATTAATGATCATGAGTTCCTTAGATAATTGTAATCTAATTGCCTTATTATTTATACATTCTCTTTATGGGTTTAACATTCAGAGTCTTAAATGTACTCCACTTTACTACTTACGATTAGTACACTGTTGTGAAGTTGGTGTGAATTTAAATTTGAATTGCATGAGAATTTATTGATTTATTGAGCTAAATTAGTGATATCAAACCAATGTAACACCTCTTATTTAACATTTTCCTATAGTTCTACTTAAAACTTAGCCCTTTCAACTTGTATTTATGTCATAAGGTCAAATATGCATGTAAACTAAAAAACAACACAAATCAAGCATTTAAACATCAAAATATGGATGAAATGACAATAAAACTAATATGAAATAATCATAAAATATATCTCTATCAACTAGCATTTGGAAATGATTTTTTATAATATATTGGAGCATGATATTGGTCCGTAATCATTTAGGGAGTTAGGTTTAGGAACTTTATGAATGATACTAATAAACATCTTATTAATGGCCCTCAACATTATCCTATTTTCAAAAAATTCGAACACAACATCAGTAATCAAGTCTTTGATGTGTGACCAAGACTTTTGAAAGAACAAACTATTTAGTCCATTAGGATTGGAGCTTTCCTTAGGTTTATATCAAATGTAGCCTTCTCAACATCTTAAACATTAAATGGTCTTATCAAAGATTGCATCTCCTCCTCACTTATTTGTCTAGCAAGAAATCAGCTAAAGGTAGCTATAGAAGACCTGTTGTCAGCCTTATACCTAAAGTGTTTTAAAAATATGAATAGACTTCATGTTTTTTTTTTCTTGAATCATTGCTAGGCCACCATTCTATTGTACAAAATACATAATTAGGTTGTTGGTTCTTCTTTCCTTGATTGTTTTATAGACAAATAAATTTAGTATTTTTATCATCCTCCTATAACTATAATACCCTAGAACTTTGAATAAGTACAAAATTATACCTTGCAATAGTTTTTTCATACCTATTAAGAGCTTCCTTTTACTTACAAATTCTATTTACATGTACTAGTGAATTATAAAGCTCTTGTTGAGCCAACACAAGCCCCACTTAGCAGTAGTTATAGCCTTATAGGTATCTAAACCAACTTCCTTATTAAGTTCCTTAATTCCTTCTTGATGTGCTCAAACCTCCTTACACAAATGTATTCTTTACACCTAGTGATCGGGGTAACTATACCTACACAAATTACTTCATTATATCCCTCCATATTCGTTAGGTAATTTTTAAATCTAAATATATATTTCATCCCCCCATTGTTAAATAAATTATAAATGTAGACCGAGGTATGATCAAAGAAAAAAGGATTTAAAAAAATGAGGCTAAGCTCTCAGGGAAAGTTGATAGCCATTCTCCATTGACCAAAGCTCTGTCCAGTTTTTTTTTTTTTGGATATGTCAATCATTACACTATTAATTACTCCATGTAAAAAAAGTAGCCTTTGTATCAAAGGTTTATTATTTCAAAACTTTCAAGGTAATTCTTGATGTCATCCTTTATGTTTCCACTACTAATCCAGCTTGTTGTTTCTAATTTGTATAATATGCTATTAAATCACTTGTCAAAAACCATAGTCTTTACATGGAATTGCTAAAAATACAAAGGTCAACCCAAAGGTAATTGATTTGGAACTCAAAATTCGATGCATAAATGAAAGACACTATAGTATTAGTTGAGGTAAAAACCACTTCCAAATGTAACACCTAATCTGTAGCTTCGATAAGTTTTGCTGTCAATTCCTTAGTTTCCATAGTCATTACAACTTGAACATGGTGATGGTATTGATGATGTATAATAAATTGCAATTGATTACCCAACATTTTTAGTGAATTGAATTATTCTATTAAGGTTTGACTTCTAATAAACTTAGGATTTTAGGTTTTTTATTTTAAAGAAAAACCTTGATGATTTATTTATTTTTATGGCAATTAGGACCCATCACATTTCCATGTAATTATTAACATATATTAGTGGAGCAGATCTTGCTCCTTTAGATCTTTTCATCCTTGATTTTTTGCTCATTATGGCCTGAAATTCTTCCTCTATTTGTTCTGAATGTTGTAGGTTTTAAGAGCTTCTGCCTTCATCCATACTTTCCTCTTTCATAGCAATGGCTTGCTCTCTATGATGGCTTTGATTTACAAATTCTGGTGAGTTTTCTCCTTTTTTGCATACAATATTGATGGAAATTAGTAGCTATGTGTATTAAATCATTGTTGTGTTACACTTAACTAGTATTACTTCCACTATTATAGATCAAATCCTTATCCTTAGTTAGTTTTAGCCATAAGAACTTGGTTATTAGCTAAATAAGATTTGACCATTGAATTTTTTTCAAGAGTCTATCTCTTATTTGTCTCGTTCATAATATCTAGGTTTGTTTCCTTGATTATTGTTTGGGAAATTTGTTGCATGGATGAAACCATGTGTCCTTGGATGACATTAGTCTCCTAAACTCCAACCACTATAGGGGTAATACAAATTTCTATGTTATTATTCCCCAAAATAATATCCTATAGGTTTTGGACTTCCTTATTAGATAATTGTTCTTATATGAGACCCATATATCCCTTTAGTTCATTATCGTCACCTCTTAGAAATCTTCTTCCTTTTCCCTTCCATTCCTTGTTTTGTTAGGTAATCAGCCTCTAATGATATGTAACATATATAGAGCCCTCAAATAATTCATCATTTTCTCCTAGTCTCAACAAAGGTATAATTTTTGGGAGGAGCTTACCATATTGAACGTTACTTTATAGCCTCACATAACCAATTCTTTTATTAAGGCTAGTATTTTCATCCATGCATATAGGCTTGCTAATATAGCTTGCTAGTTGATTTAGCCCCAATGTGGACCAATATTTCAATGGTACATTGTGGAAATTCACCCATAAGGAGACTTCTTAATATTTCACTCTTTCTAATGTCATTCCTAGTTTCCAAAATTTGCGAAATATAGGAAAACTCCTGATATGATCAGTTCAAGCATTTAAGATCTCTTTAGCTTTTGTTTTTATAGTAAACTTGAATAAGATTATATCTTCCTCATTTAGTAAATCTTCCACTAAGCCTTTAACTTTCCATTGTTTGGGTGGGGTCCTTTTCCTAAGAAAAAAAAAACCTTTAAGGTTGAGTTACATGTCTTTACCCTTTCTTTCAATATTTTTAGTGATGGGGCTACTATTCTTTGGCCATAGAGCATTTATAGGGTATAGTAAACAAGTGATTCACTGGAGTTTTCTCTTAAGAACTTATTCTATATCATATACGTATGGGTAGTCTTATGATTAGGTTTAAGCACCGTGAGATTTTTTGCAATTGAAGAGGGTAGAGGTGGAAATTCATCTGTGGTATTTAATCTTGTAGGTAAATTAGGGATCATTTTGGCAAGTCAAGAAAGGTTAAGGCAAGTATGCTAAAAAAGGTAAAAGGAAAGAGGCAGAATAGATTTTATTGAATAAAAGTCATTTTCTCCCCTAAATTTCATTTAAGTAACAAATGGAAAGACAACGATTAGAGCAATCTTAACAAAGGTTATAGGTAAAGGGTAAAAAAGGAGGATGGGGTAGGTGATGAAAGCTATAGAAGGATAGGAACACAGCTCTAGGTCTCAGTTTGAACTCCATAGTGGAAGGGTAGCAAGAGCATCATTTCTTCCTCATTCTTGATGTGTCAACCAAAATAGTCAACAACCAAAACATGAACATGTTTTACTATTATATTGGTATCTAAAATTGTTTGACAGAAGCATAGATTATATTATAGTGTAACACATGTAACACGAAACAAACTCCATAACTACATTTTGGAAATTAGTACACTACCCTTAAGTCGTAATCCTGTCAATGAAACAATTAAATATCATGCAAAAGAGCTAATGCAATAGTGGTCCCTCCTCTAAGGCTTGATATATTTCTTCACTTACTTATTTGAAACTAACTAGCCAATAAAAAAAAGTAACTGAATTAGACGAAAAAAAGGTTGTTTTCTAAGGAAAGTGTATTTCTTACAAAATCTAAAGATCCTTTGTTATAGGAGATAAGAGACTAGTGTAAGGTAGCATACTTTTTGGCAACATAAATGTGGTTATGCTAACCACCATACCATATCACAAGTGGCTTTTTACCTAAATGGACCTAGTTATTTTGTCAAAGCGACCCATACTAAAAGAAAGTTAACAACCAATCCATATATCATTTGCATTTATAAAAAGATTTCATATAACTCCAGAAAACATGATTAGGTGGTGCCATGGAATCCTATATTTCTGTAGTTATTCACCACTCAAAGTTCAAAGTGAATAGGATTTGAGATGATTTGATCATTGACAAGTTTCCACTAAACTGTTTACACCTTAAACTCCACTATAAATCCTAGTATTAATGGTATCAGTTATACCAAATTACAAAGAATATTTTCTAGCTATTGGTTTATACCCTATTACCAATTGTTTAGTTGTAGATATATAGGGTAATTGATTAAATTCATTATTTAGAGTATGTATATTTATTTAATTAACTGATGTATAAGTTAAAGCCTATTGAATAACTACTAGTTTTATGCTCAAAATCGCAAGTATACGGGTCATAACTTGTAGTAAAGAATGGATATCGATCCCACAAGGATTGAGTTTAGTCACCACTTAATTTAGATTTTTCTTTGTTTAAGAAATAATTTGAGGAATTGATAAACTGAAAAATAAAATAAAATAAAGTTAAACTAACAATAAACAACCAATTGAGATGAAATGCTAGAATTGGATAACCAAGGTTTAAGATTAGGAGCTAATCTATCTCTATTTTGCTTCCCTCTTACATTCTTGATTCAATTATGCTCAACCCAAGACTTTTTAATGCTTATTTACCCTCTCTCAAGGCGTAATGAACTGTCCCTAGCCAAATAGATTAGGATTAATTATACCATCTCTATCCTTACTAACTTTTACTAACCATTTAACTAGATGTTAAGCAACATTATAGGTAATTTTCAACAAATAGCCAAGATCTCTCTTCAACTACTTGTAAAAACATTAATATGTATAGGTCTATTGGGAGCCAAATTTAGTTGTACTACCCAACATAGTAACCCAACTCACCCTCTGGGTCTATTATAAGGTTACCCAAATCACCCTCTCGGTCTATTGCAAGGTTTAAACTCAATACATATCACAAACATCCATTAATTGAATCAAAAAGCAAAAGTTCTGCAAAATAGTTTAAGAAAAACTCCCATAAAATATTTAGCTACACATAATAACAATAAATCCATCAACAATCATTTTTCCCATAAAAACAATTAGAAAAGAGGGTAAATAATAATCTAGATAAAGCCTTGAAACTCTTGTCTTCACTTCTAGAATGCTAGAAAATCTGGGTGTTGATGTGTCTTGATGATTTCCACTGTTTATTGAGTTGCCTCCTTTGGATAACCACCAAAAACCTCTTCCTTGCCTCTTCTTGGATGTTATCTAATCAATGTTTTTGGCTCCTTAGGGTTTAGAACACTTATATATGTCAAAAGTTGGGTTCAAACACTTAAAATCCTGTATTTTATTTGTAAAGGAGTCAGCTCTACTGTTACGATCGTGACCTAGTCACGATCGTGACAGAGGGTTGTTATCCAAGGGGTGTCATGAGGGTGACCTATTTGACAGCTTTGAGCATCCTTCCCTCTTTTGACCATAACTTCTACTCTGGAGCTCTGATTGACTTTAATTGTGAACTAGAGACTGCTAACATCTTGCTCTTTGTCTCTACCAATTTTCATGTCCGTATGAGCTCTAAAAGTCTTCCTAATAAGCCATTAATTACACATGAAAAAACATTTAAGTCTGAATCCTAATACTTGTAAAATCATCCAACAAAGTACATCAAACTATCCCTAAAATAAGCTCAAAATCCACCCTTAAACATTAAACAAAATAAACAAACATTTAAAAATTTCAAATATCATGCAAAGATCCAAAAGATGCAAAATATGAAATAAACTAAAGTTAAAACACATAAAGAAACACTTAAAACACCTATAAACAACCTATAAACAAAAACTAAAAACACACTTATCAACTTCCCTATACCTAAACCTTTGCTTGTCCCCTCTCTAGCAAGGAACAACTAGTTTAGGCAACTAACTCGCAAGTTTGGAAGCTGTACCCTAAAAGTACGAGACCCTAGAATAGTTAGTTAAGTTTGCCTACATATCCAACTAGCCTATTATTGCTTTCGGGAATTGCTATGGACTATTATGCATCACAAGCTTACTTACCTTTTGGATTAGGAAGTTACCAAAAGGGTGATCAAGCCTAAAGGTAATATCTAATTCATAATATTTACCTAAAGCCCCAAACCAACTTAGGTATAAAAGCATGACTTCAATTCAAACTAAACTTCATTCTCACAATTGTCATCCCTTCATCCCTTCAATACCTCCAAGCCTTTAAGAAACTATGTACGCATGCCTAAATTAAGCAAAACAAAAATTACATAAGCATCATTCATACTTAATCAAATAAAATGAAGGTTGGAAAATTTGAAAAAATAAGGAAAATTGCAATGCAACATATAGTCTAATGAAAAACTATGCTTTTATGCTAAGGATTAACTAAGCATAACCTAAATCTTCAAAGACATTAAGAACAAATAAAAACCCACAAAATAACTCAACACAAAAACTAATATTCTAATATTTCAGATCTAAAACAACAAAAACCCAAGCTTAAACTAATGAAATTAATACTAGAAATTAAAAAAAATCTTTCATTTATATAAAAAAAGATTCATTACAATATTCAATAGAAATAACCAAAAAATCCATCAAACTTTCAATCTAAACATGCTACTAGAATATTAAAACATGATTATAAAGGAAATCATTCAACTACTATAAATGCAAGTAAACACAACCTAAACATGGTATCAGATCTATTGGAAATGAAACATTATCTAAAGTACATGAAAACTAAAGAAAACCAAATAAAACAAGACGAAAGAACTTGCTATCATAAGGCTGCCGGCATTTTTTCATTTTTGCTTTGTGGCTTCTTGTATACACTTCGAATTAGCATAAGATGCATCCTAGAAAAGACAAATTTTTCCTCTCTTTTTATTCGCTATTTTATGTCGTTTGGTCAACCAAATAGTGCTTCTAGTCGACTGAACTTATAGATTTGATTGACCGAACTACTAGCCGCTCTCCATTTTCCGATAGTATCTCTTCCCAATAATAAATGTTTTCTGGCAGTAGTAGCTCCAATTCCTCTTAAACTTTTGTTTTTTAATCCAAAACAAGTTACAACACATTCAATTTACCATTCAACAAATTAAATAAAATTTGAGTACTTTTTCATCAAAAGTAGGGATGATCTAACTGAAATAACATAATAAAACATGACAAAACATATCCCTATCAAATTTGATATTCATCAATAACTTATCAAATAATAAACCTAACCACCTAACTATGTAATAGGGTGAGTTAGGATTGAATCCACATGGAGCTAGGTTGCTTTCTAGCCGTCTATAATGTTACAAAAAGAAAATAAAATGAAAATAAAATCCTTGAATTTTTTAGAAATTAAAACAAATAGAGAAGGCAGTTATCAAAATAATAGCAAAGAAGCAAAAATGCCTAAAACAAATAAATGGATAATAATAAAAGAGAATCAGGTATAAGGCATTTCTGTGATTAAAGGGTTATAATTAATAAAAAAAATATAAATTGCAATTATTCTAATATGGTAGCCTATAGATCCAAATAAGCTCTTGAATCCTAAGTTCCTCCTAATTTAGATAAATTCAACAATCTTTAAAAATATCCCTAACTATGTGACAACTTAGAATAAGCTCTCCAGATTTAATGGCATAGTAACTTTAAGTGTTAGGGAGCAAGTAGCCTTAGCCACAATCTTCCATGCACGAATTATATAACTTATAAAATTGAAATCCTATACTATTTGGTTAATATAGAATTGAAATCCTAGACTATTTGGTTAAGTTCACTTACAAAACTAATTAACTTATTTCTACTTGTGAATTCAACAAATAACAATCATGGATTAAAAGCTAAATCATAGCAATTGAATTATAAATTATACCTAGGGTAATAAGTCTTATGTATTAACTCCTAGTTCATATCATTTAACCTGTATTCCATTTCAGTCTTATCTTAAATCAAAATGCCTAAGCAGATTAAGTCAATTATCACAATATTTCATCCCTAATCCCTTCATTACCCCCTTTCCCAAAGGCATACTAACTTAACTTTCTAAAAAAAAACAGGAATTAAACAAGAGATAAACATAATGAAGTAATAAGAACAAAGGCTGGAAATTAAAGAAAATGCATTAGACTAACAACAATCCAACATTTAACACTTAAGTAAAGAAAACCTAATTGAAAAATACATTGAAAATCAAGCGAAAATGACAATAATGGAACAACATCCATAATAGTAAGAAACTAACACCTAAGAGCACGTTTGGTATCACTTCTCGTTTCTGTTTTTTATTTTTATTTTTGTGTATGTGTATTGGTTTATGTGATA
>JAOXYD010119580.1:0-11238 GCA_028565735.1 Pinacopodium congolense | reverse complement strand
ATCCTACCTTCATCATTGATTGTTTCTACTTATAAGTTTGTCTAGGCATTTTATTTTAATTGTCTGTTTCTTTTAATCACCAAATTAATAAATCAAACTTTCACTTTTGAGAATCTAACTAGATTTAGATAGGAATGCGTTAGTAATAGTAGTCTTTGTGGTTCAACCCTTAAACTCATCCTAACTATATTACATCTAATAGATACACTTGCCTTTTCGTGTTCTGTCATAATGTTTAGTGTGTTCTTAGTTATTTATCTTTTAAACAATGTAGCTTATCCACTCTTATTTTAGTGTTAATAGTAAGTTATATAGAGGGAGTTCATACATCTTCATTACAATCACATCCCTTAATGGATGCACATATGGACTTCACTTTACAACTAAGTTTGATTGTCGTTTGTTTTGTTTGTTATCCTATCTTGATTTAATCTTTTGACAAGCTAGTGTTTTAGTTTTTTTCTTTAGGTATTTAACCACAAGCTTGGATGATGACTCTCGAAAGTTTTACACACATGGTTCCCATTATAGGTACTCATGGTCTCATGCGAATTTGAACTTCACTTTTCGGAGAGTGTTGTTCTCCTTAACCCTCTTTTACTCTTTTCATATTTTATATTATTTGATCCCCCAAAGTAATGACAATTTGGTATATTTTAAATTCTTTAATTGATTATATATCATTACACTTGCTTTGTTAGGAGTCTAATAGTGATTACTTGAATATTCCTTCTTAAATGATTGATATTGAGAGTTGATTTCTAATTGTAATGTTTTACTTTCATCTATGTTCTTGAAATGGGGAGCATTGAACATCCTTTGATTGATTTTAAGGAGTTTTTTTTCTTTTTTTCTTTTCTTCTTTTGTTTTTGTTTAATTTACATATAGTTATAGGCACCTTTTATGTTTAACATCAATTATAGAATGTGGTTGCTTATGCATTATAATGTGAATTTAGAATTGGGTATGTTTTTACTAAATAAAAATTATATGCATTCTAAAAATAAATGAGAAAACACTTATTTGTTTGGCTTCATATCAATTAAAAGGTTGAAATGTATGAGTGGAGATAGTAACTTTTTGTGGTTATGATTTAACTAAGGGGGTGTTCACAACAAAATATTCATATTCATGTCAAAAGGTTAGATTACATTGTAAACAAGCTAAAACGATAACCAAGTTAAGTAACTAGGGGACATTCATGACAAAATGTTTTCCCTTTTATTAACAGACAAGGTTAAACCTCGGAATTACTCTTCAATTTGTAAATTTAGTAATAATTTATCTAAGAAGTAATTCCCTTGAATAATTTTATGTAATAATCCATATGCAACTCTAGAAAAGCTTGATGTTGTATATAGAAGGTCGCCTTAGTACTAACTGTGTGAATGCATGTGTTATTAACCAAGTTTTTGTCATAAAAAGAGTTGTACTTTGTAAACTGAATCAAGAACACTATTTTATTTTTGTTTATGTTCATTTAATTATCATCTCTTAACTGATTTTGTTTTAGTGGATGTTTAAATCATTGCTTGAGGACAAGCAACAACTTAAGTGTAGGAATATTTGATAGCTTTTAAAGTATACATATTTTAGGGAAGATTTAGTACTTGTTTGAATTGGTTTCAAGCGTAAATCCATGTGAATTATGTATATATTAAGTTTAAACCTTTGAATGTGATGTTGGTTAGTTATTTTTATGTTTGCATTTGTTTTGTAGGACTTAGGTAGATATTTCAACATACTTTTGGAAATAAAAGATGTGTGGAATCACTTTAGAGACTTAAAACGTCATGTTATAAAGTTTGACACCAAATTAAAAGGATATTTGACAAGTCACGAGGAGTATACAAAGGAAAGAACAAGACAAGCTCAGTTAAGCAAAAAATTTCGTACAACTGACTTAAGGGAGGCATTAGGTGCACTTCTAGAGTTCCAATTGTTATGATATTTTATAGGGTGCAAGAAAAAGATTTCAAGAAGCTCATACCAAATTCCATGGCAATTGAATAAAGAATGGATAGATATCGTAAAAATACCAAGGGGTGCAGAAAAGTTGTCATCATCATGGGCATGTTCATGCTCATGATGATCTGTGATGCTGCCTGTGATGCCCTTCACATCAATACATAACCAAAATTTAGGTTTTTAGGTGTTTTGGTTTCTACAAAATACATCCATTCAACTACCAAAGATCATACAATACATTCTAGGTCATTCTTTAAGGATTTCAACCAAGATTGAAGGAGAGGAAGCACCAAAAAGCAAGAGCTCAAGATTCAAGGAAGGATTTGACCATTTAATATCAAGAATTCAAGGATTCAAGAAGAATTATCATAAGCTTTCTTATTTCTTTTGTCTTTATGTTTGTTTGTATGATTGAAACTATGTTTAGAAGCTAAACGCTTTATACGATTTGAGTTTTTTATTAACACTAGGTTGTAGTGCTTTTTTTATTATTATTTTAACTCTTGAGTTCTAGGTTTTTTAATTAAATTTGTTCATAGATGTTAGTTACTTTGGATTCAATTTTTATGTGAATGTAAACATTGATTTTGAAGCTTCAATTATATATATGATTGAAATTGCAAAATTTCTTATATGCATTAGATTATTTAATGAATGAAACATCATACATGAAGAGCTAGAGATAGTCTTACATAATATGTCTAAGTTAGATGTGAATTTAGCCAAAATAATAGGTTTCATAGAATAGGTTAATGGATTCAATTTAATAGATCGGGATAGAGAGAACTTTCATATATTTTAATTAAATAGAATAGAGTTACATTGCTTGAGAAAGAGTGTAATTTACATTAAGGAATGTACAATTTAACAAATCTAGAATTTGAGTTAAAGCAAGATAAACGATGAGTATGTACCCGTCCTAGAGGGATTAATTACCTGAATCCTATCTTCTTCATTGATTGTTTCTCCTTATAAGTTTGTCTAAGAATTTTATTTTAATAGGTATAGCTACATTTTCATGTGTTATGATCGTGTTTAGTATGTTCTTAATTATTTATCTTTTAAAACTTAGATATTTCACAATTACTATCAATGATTCTACCAGTTATGGACATATAGACCACTTAAGCATTGACTACCTTTACCAAATATCTTTATGTATATCATCAGATTTCATAAAATATAAATACCTACAGGCTGAATAACCCAATATACAACTAGAGACATCAACTAATATATAAGTAAATATGTTCTTAATATCAACTCAAAAGGCCATTGTGGTAAAAAATCTCATTAGTACTCATACCACTTTATAAGTATAAGGAATACACTTGTATGTTATCCTCACATTTACTTTATAGACATAAAAATTATATGAAAGCTCACCTCTATACGATATCGTAAACAGCCTATTATTATCACATAACAATCCAAATACATTATCAATATCTTTATGTTGAAAATTTGAAGAAAATAAACTATTAAAATGAATAATCAAGCAATTCAGAACCATAAATAACCTTATGAAACATTGAACCACATGTATCTCAAATATGTTAAGTCAATTGTAAGAAAATTTACTTAAATATGGTTTTAAAAACTTGATTTGAATTTTTTTAAAGTTCAATCTTTGTTGTTACTAACGTATAATCTCAGAAAATTTATAAAATTAAATTTATACACCCACAAGACTCTAAAATTGATCCGAAATAACTTTAGGGATCATTTTATAATTTTTGGAAAATTTTTAACCTTTTTCCTATTCTATTTGCCTTGTAGTGATGTTGACATCATATCAATGATGTGGAATAAGAGTTTCAAAGCACGCACCTATATGTGCACCACCTTTTGCATTTATCCCATCCTATAACTATGCTAATGCATGTAATCTACTACTGCCTCATTCATTCATTTTCAAGTGGTTTTTCCACTGAATTTTGACATTTTTGCCTAAAAACACATAGCAAAATGTTATTTTCTTGGTTTTTAATGCAAAATTCATGCACAAATCAATTCAAGCAACAAATATACAATTTATTCAAGCAAAATAACCTTATTTCTTCAATTTCCTCATGAAGAAGTGTAAGAAATCTCTACTCAAATTTCATAAAATTATGAAACCACTATGATATCAACTATTATAATACTTTATAGGTGACTTAGGATTATTTATGAAATTATATGAATTAAATATGATGAGATAATGCAAATAAGTACTTATTTTGCTATCCATTTTTGTTGAATCAACTCCTAAAAGACTTGAATAAGCTTGTAAACCTTATGAACAAACAAGTAGTTGATCTTTCTATATCTTTTTTAATGTTTGGAGCTCTTAACAAATAAGATAAAATTTTATATTCAAGAACATTATTCAAGCAGGAATAGGAGATTTAACTTTATTTATAGGTAACCTTATTCTGCCTTCCTATCATAATCTCAATAAATATTTGGCTGATATTGATTGGAATCATTTTCTTTATTGGACTTTAGTCCACCTAATTAGATTTGTTATTGAACTTTTTTTTATTTTTAATTTAGATCAAATTTAATTATCTTAACCATAAACTTAATATGTTAATAATTAACAAATATCCAAATTTATTAGAAAATTACTAAAATATGCTTCTGTGCTTGTCTTGGATATTCATAGATCTTCTATTCACGAATTTTTTAAAGGTAAAATAATAGGAAAGCCAAAGGGTGTATCCTTTTGAACTTGTAGATAAATTCCTATCACTCCTTTTCTCATTTTATTTGGACATGGCGGGTCATTGGGTATTTCCTTCCCTTTAATCATATTCTAGTCCTTCTATCTCCTCCTTTCAAGGTTGTTTACTTGTTTGTCATATGGAGGACTTAGCATGAGTCATCCCCTAATAAGCCAAGAACCACAAAGAATTTTGACAATGAAACTGGATTATAAGGACATCAATTTTCACTGAGGTGGATTAAACGAAAATAGACAACACGACTATTGGTGGTACGACATTTTTTATCAAGTTATTAATACATCCTTTAATAATTGATCATCACATTCTTTCATAACCATTTGTTCCAAATTCAATGAACTTTTGATTGATCATCACATTCTTTCATACAATTTGTTCCACATGAACTTTTGGTCAAATTTGAACAATTAAAAACCTGAATATTTCACTGCAACTAAATACAGATGTGAAAACAGAGCTATTAATCCTAGGCGTTTTCCAATTTGAAGCTAATTGGAACCCTTACAGGGACTTACTTATGCAGCACGGCATCACATACGACCTAAACTGAGGCTACAAATAGTGGGAAAGGAATATCCTTTAGTTCTAAGCGTGTAGTGGGGCCATCAACGTCACGCCAGCGATAACTATAGATACATCGAACTAAAATTGATATCAGATCCTTGAACTCTATTATTTTAAGGATTCTTTTGATATAAAGTCTTCTGGACGCAAAAGACGTAAGGTACCACGTATCTATCCCGTTACCTTACTGGTGCCAATTTTTTCACTTTTGACTTGTAGCCCACCAGGGTTTCAACAAGTCTCTTCTCCTGTAATATTTGCGTCACTGATATCTTCATTTCGGGACTCTCGTCATGATCGACAAGCTAAAAAATCACTCATCTATTTTCAACTTTTGAAAATTCGACACGAGAAAATTATGCTTGCGTCCTTGACATGCAGCTTTGGCTGACTGAACGTCTTAATCGCTCGCTTCGCGTGGAGCTACATTCGTAAAATTAAGCACACTCAATAAAAGTGATTCTGTGCTGATGAAAAGCATATATTCTTCCAAAATTTGGTCTAATATTTACATGGATTGTTGAGATATTACCGTATACTATATATTCCTGGTCATGGAAAAGAAATTTGTTTCGCGTTCAACCCAATCTAGGTTTAAATGAAATAGATGGATTTAGATCTATTTTACAAACCTTAAACTCTTATTCTGTTGAAGTATAAATTTTGCTTCTGAAAACTAGCTTAATATAATTTATTGCCATCAATATCTTATTAATCATTTTTTTATAATAAGTATGCATGCAATAACAAGGTGAATAATCAAACTTTTTTTAGCTATAATTACTATGTATAAATTTATTTAAAGTTATCTAAAAATACAAAATTACGCTTCATATAAACTCTCATCAGAAAAAAAAGTTAAAAAGATGGAATTACAAATATGGGTAATAATTTTAACACTCAGTTCAGTGTTATTATTTCAACTGAATGATTATGCATATTGATCTCTTAAAATTTTAATTACACGTATAAATGTATTACGTCTTAAATAGTAACCATAGTAATATGAACTTGAACACAAGAACAAAGTGATCAAATGGGCAAATCAAATCAAGTTGAGCAACCAGGAATAAAGTGAAACACGTATATAATTCAATAGAGTTTTGAAACAATATAAGTGAAGATGAAATAAAAAAAGAATTAAACACTTCGCTAATAATTTAATTAATGTAAATTTCTTATAATCTTTGAAATTTTGATTTCGTAAAAATTCAATCACTTTATGATCACTTACATAAGTTGTCACAAATAAAAGAAAATTTAAAATATTAAATAAAACCCTTTTAATCATCAAACACTTCTAAGTATTTTTAATCAGGTTTTTGCCAGAAGATATGCTTAAAAATTTAGAAATTGAAAATTTTTAACTTTTCCTTTTTGTTGAAATCGACTAGAGTCGAAAGTTTGATATAAGCCAAAGTTTTTTTTTTTTTTAAATCTGGAACATTAGCTAGGAGTTCGATTCAATTCAAGAATTTGTTAGTCAATGAAGCATCTGTTAACCAAGTGGTTAGATTTGACTAGTCAATGGTGTTCTGGCTAACTGGACAGTATACTAGTCATTCTTTTTCTTTTTTTTTAAGGAATAATCTTGCAATATATTTTTTATAAATTAAATAAATAAATTTATAATATTAAATTAAATCCAAAGAGAAGTATCCGAATAATATAATTTTTATTAAATAGTAAGACACTTTTATAGTTCTATTAATTTAAAAGAATTATAAATGACACTTCAAACTATATTGTTAACAAATTTTCAATATCACTCGCTATAATATTTTATTTATAATACTCACATTAACTTATTTTTAACACTCTCTTCACTCCCTCACTTTTATTACTCATTATTTCTTCTCTGTTGGATGATCAAATGGTAAATTGCTATTTCAATATTTGTCACTAAATATGACCACGTTTCTGCTGCTCTAAAAAAACAAATATGCCATATTTGTTGCTCCCATATTTTTTTATTTACTTTCACACATACTCCAATTAATTTACTTGTCCACTTACATACACGGTTTACTTTGTTTGTTCCCTTATACACGTCATAATTATAATACTTGTTGAAAGAGTGGAAAAAACAGAGAAAGAAGACTCTTTATATTTTTGTGTGTCTAAACTATTACATAAGAGGAGTATTTATACATAAAAATAGTTTTACTCAAGGTTAAATATATGCTACAATTACAATCATATTCTACTATTACAATCACAATAATATCTATAATGTTTCTAACATTTGCATTTCTAACATTTCTAACATTAATATCTCCCCTCAAACTCAAAGTGGTAAGAACCTAAACAGGTTGAGTTTGAAAACAAGTTCTTGAAATTGTTGAGGTAGATGAGATTTTTGGAAATATCATCAATTTGAGACTGTGATGATATGGGAACAAGTTGAATAGTGCCTTGTAAAACATAGTGTTGTATAAGGTGACAGTCGATTTCAATATGTTTAGTACGCTCATAAAAGACATTATTATAAGCAACTTGTATAGCACTATGATTATCACAAAGGAGAGGAATTGTCGAAGAAGAGGAAACACTCATATCTTGAAGCAACCAACGTAGCCAAAGAAGTGCAGATGTTGTATCTGTAAGAGCTTGATATTCTTCTTCTATACGAGATCGAGAGATAACTGTTTGTTTCTTATTACGTTATGAAATAAGTGATGAACCAAGGAAGAAGTAATAGAAATAGTAGAGCGTCAATTAGTTGGATCTCCAACCCAATCAACATCAGAATATGCACGTAACTTTAATAAAGATGAATGACAGAAGTGAACACCATGAAAGAGAGTACCTTTAATGTACCGAAGGATATGGAGAACAGTAGAAAAGTGAGTGGTATGAGGTGCTGACATTAATTAACTGACTATGTGAACAGTATGAGCTATATCAGGATGAGTGACAGTAAGAAATATAAGATTGCCAATTAATTGATGATAGAGAGTATCATTACTAAGTAAAGTCCTATCAGTATCAGAAAGATGAACATTGGGCTCAAGAGGAGTGCTAGTAGTCTTAGCATTCGTGATACCAGCACGAGAGATGAGATTAGTGGCATATTTTGCTTGTGATAAATAGTAACCAGATTCATCAAAGGAGACTTCAAGACCCAAAAAATAACTCAGATTGCCCAAATCATTCATTTCAAATTGTTGATGGAGATAAGATTTGAGTATCACCACTAGTGATTATCATTTCATCAACATAGAGAAGAAGTAGAGTACACCCTTGATCTGTCTTGTGAAGAAATGAGGCATGAGCATAAGAACTTGACTCAAAACCAATTAAGCCAATAGTAGAGCTAAATTTTGCAAACAATGCTCGAGGAGCTTGTTTGAGACCATACAAAGCTTTATGTAGTCGACAAACCTTATTAGGTAGATGATCATAACTAGGTGGAGGTTGCATATATACTTCTTCTGTAAGATTACTATTGAGTAATGCATTTTTAACATCCATCTGGAATAATTGCCAATGCTTACTAGCAACAACTACGATGAGGCTATGGATTGAGGTCAAGTGAGCTATAGGAGCAAAAGTCTCCTCATAATCAATTCCATATTCTTAGATAAAGTCTTTAACAAGAAGTCGAGCTTTGTATCTTTCAACTGATCCATCAGCTCGAGTTTTGATTTTATAAATTATTTACAACAAAAAACTGACTTATTTATAGGTAAAATAACCAAGTCCCAAGTATTTTTGTTAGTAAGAGCATGTAATTCTTCTGTCATAAAGGGTTAGAACTGGCCTTGCGATAGGTGTGAGGTTCATATAGAGAAACAATAGTAAAATAAACATGAAAATCTCGAAGAAGAACAAATGGTTGACTTACTTGATTAGTTCGACGAGGAAGGGGTTAAGAATTAGGATGTTCTGAAGAGTTAAATGGAGAAGAATCATTTGTAAGAGGTAGAGAACCCATAGCTGAGGACAATGCAATGGGACCAAGTGTAGGCGGTTTGGAACTGTAAAAATTATTAGATGAACCTACAAAAGAAATATCAGGAAACAATGGTATAGTAGGATTAAAGAAGGGAAGAAGGTTCACTGATACAGAATTTAGACAGAGTGGAAAACATTTTATGTTCCCAAAAAGTTACGTGTTGAGAGATACAAAGTCTTTAAGAGAAGGCATCCTAACATTTGTACCCTTTTTATTCTATGCCATACCCTAAGATGCAACCTAATATTGCTTGTGACTTTAGTTTGGTGTATTCATTTGGTTGTAGAAGAACAAAACATGCACCGCCAAAGACTTTGAGAGTGTGGTAATCAGGAGTACGATTGTATAAACGTTCATAGGGAGAGATATTACCAATAACAGGAATAAGAATATAGGTGATCAAAAAAATGGATGAAAGATTTGTCCTTATATTCCATTGCATTATTAGTATGTAATACTTTGATTTTGCAAGAAAATTCGGTTTGAATCATATTAGCGAAGTGAGAATTAATAGAAAACGCAGAAGATAAATCCAAGTATATCTAAAAAAATCATCAATAAAGATCACATAATATTGTAAGCCACCTATAATATCATTTGGTGATGGTCCCCAAATATTAGAGTGAATTAAGTCAAAAGATGCTAAAGAAATAGATTCATTATTAAGAAAAGGTAAATTATGTCATTTAGAAAGTTGACATGAAACATAATTAAAATGTTCAGACTTAACTTGACCTAAGGAACCACTAGATATCAAAGAACCAAGTCTAATATTGGAAAGATGATCAAGGTGAGAATGCTAAATATGAGATATAACGGCACCAACAGCAAGTTTGGATGGAAGATGTAGAGAAGTAAGTTCATATAATCATCCTACCTTACGCCCTGTCCCAATTATTTCATCCATCTGTGGATCATGCACAATATAACATGACTAAAAAAAGATAAGTTAACAATGAATTCACATAATTGACCGATATAAATGAGATTTAAAGACAATTTAGGAATAAGAAAAGTATTTGGCAAGACTAACTTAGGTGTTTGAGCAGTGCCTATGCTTTGGACAGTTATAGTATAATTATTAGCAGTATGAACGAGATGTAGAACATTCGGTGTATTAGAAGAGGTAAAAATAAAAGAATCAGAAGTTGTGTGATT
Organism: Pinacopodium congolense; assembly: GCA_028565735.1. Classification (NCBI taxonomy): domain Eukaryota; kingdom Viridiplantae; phylum Streptophyta; class Magnoliopsida; order Malpighiales; family Erythroxylaceae; genus Pinacopodium; species Pinacopodium congolense. Next base: position 860 of record JAOXYD010119580.1, on the reverse strand, counting down.
GCAAAAGATAGAATCAAAATACCATGAGGTAGATGTACCTGATGTGACAGATAGGGTAGGAGATGAGACAGTACCAAAATCTGGTTGAAGTTGTTAAAGAAGAGCTTGAAGGTCTTTCAATGAGAATTTAGGAAATGGAGGTGTATTATCTATTATACCTTCGGTGGCAATAGCAACGACAGTAGATGAAAGGGACTTAGAAGATTTACCTGACTTGAAACATTTTCTGCATTCTGAGATATGGTGACCAATCCTTTTATAATAGTTGCTAAATACCTTCTTCTTGGTTGAGTTATGAGAGGTAGAAGATGATATTTGAGTGGAAAGAACAACATCAGGAGATGGAATACATTTCTCCATTCAAAGGGTGTTTAGTCAATTCTTTTCCATAATTAGTTCTTTGATGACGGTATCCAAACTTGATAAAGATCCTCGACAAAGAAGGGAAATATGAATGGGCTTAAAGAGTCATTAATAAATGCCATATATGCTTTCGATCCCGAAGATTCGCATAGACAGCGACAGCTTGAGCATTAGGCTAAGTAGGGTCTCTAAATTCCAATTGATCCCAAAACTCTTGTCATTTAGAAACATAACTATGGATAGTTTTTCCAAGTTATTGTTGCATACGATGAAGTCGTCTATAAAGTTGAAATTGATTGACATCATCAGATATAGAATGTCGACCTTTCAAAAATTCTCATACCTCTTTAGCAGAGTCAAATCGTTGGATATTAAGTTTGATTATTTTGGTACAGGTATTGCGAAACCACATTAGAATTCCTCAATTTCATATGTGGCAATTCCGCCAAGATCTTTTCGTTAGTTGGGGGAATAATCCGCACGAATCGGATTTTTTG
>JAOXYD010119559.1:0-11238 GCA_028565735.1 Pinacopodium congolense | reverse complement strand
GTAGCCTATCTTTGGGGTAGGTGAACTTCCTTAAAAAATTGCCTTGTGTCACTCTCTTAACTCTCTTATTGCATTTATTGTGACATTTCATATTAGGTTGAATTGTGGTTTAGTGATTGCATTTAGTTTTCCAATTGAATTAGGTTGCTATTTTTGAGTTTGCGAAAAAGTTTTAAAAAAATTTAATACCCAATTCACCCCTCTCTTGGGTGCCATAGGACTTACACTACTATTGAAAGTCCTTGTCTTCGTCAAACCACAAAGATTTGAATGCATCAACTCAAGTAATTTTGATTTCCTATAGGAAGGATGGCTCTTAAAGGAGACCTTATTCTATTTTCTAGTCAAATAGCAAACACATGTTGATAGCATTTACTTCTACTTCATAACTCTAAAAATTATCACTTTCAATTGTATTGATAGCATTTATGGCAACTAAAGTTTTAATCTAATATAAATATGAAGGTTTCTTTCTAAGTGCTACAACTAAAGAGCCTTTAGTAATCTTACATTGGCTATTACCAAAAGTACTAAAATAGCCATCATTTTCAAGAATATTAGTAGAAATAAGGTTCAAACGAATATCAAATATATATATATATAACATTCTTTAAAAGTAGATTTGAGCCAATATTAGTATCTGACACAATAATCTTGATGTCAATAACATTTGATAGGCCATCATTACTAATCTTTAAAACTCCATAATCACTTGAAGTGGACGTTATGAAGAATTATTTTCTTGATGTCACATGAAAATAAGTAACCCTATTAATAACCCAACTTGACTCATCATACACAATACTAATCATGTCTTCATCATGAATAGATACAAGATTTTCTACAATAGTAATGGCAACATGATCATCACTATCATGATCTTTCTTCTCTTACTTGCCTTTATTAGCCTTGTTGTTCCTTTTAAACTCAAAATAAAAACTCTTGATATGTCCTCGTTTATTCCAACAATGACATTCAAGATCTTTACACTTTAACTTTGATTTGCTTATACCCATACTTTTTCCTTTGTTATTTTGTCTCTAACATTTTTCCTTACTTTTTCCCCTTATTTTTAGTAACTAGAATTTCAAAAAGAGAACTAGAATCCTTTAAAGTCTTCCGTCTCACTTCCTCATTCAAAATAAAAAATTTCACATAATTCATTATCATTATACTACCAGGAGCAAAACTAGTTAAGATCATATGAAGATTCGTTTAAGAAGCAGGTAAAGTATTTAGAAACCAAAGTCCTAAAATCTCATCTTCAAACCTCACATCCATGCCAAACAATTGATTAAAACAACCTTGAAATTCATTCAAGTGATCAAAAATAGAATTGCCTTCTTTATACTTTAAATTCATAGCTTGTTTAAGCAAAAATAGTTTATTGTTGCCTATTTTTGAAGTATATAAGGATTCAAGTTCATTCCACAAATTCCTGATTATTTATCCATTGTCTAATAAAACTACAAACTATCTTATACTTGAATTGCCATTTTTCATTACTTTTAAATTCAGATTTTCCTGTGGCAAATGTTGTTAGATGCACATTCTTCATAAAAAGAATATTTTTCATCTTTTCCTTTCGTTTGTGATAATTTGTACTATTCAAGATGATCATTTTACTGTAATTAAGTTTAATCTTTCAATCAATAAAAATACCACAAACAAAGAACCAAAACTCTAATAACAACTGTTGATATCATATAGTATAAATGAAGACTAAGCTCTAATATTAATTGTTAAGAAAGGAAGGCATTTATCACAACGAAAACAATAACATAGTAACCTTTCCGGCTTGAATGAAATTGTGAAGAGGAAATATAAATATATAAAATAAATCACATAGAAGAACATTAAAATTTTAAATTAGAAAAATTTCTCAATATGAAAAGGAAAAATCACAGGACTTGGTCCAGAAAATAATCTACTATAAAATTAAAGAGTATACCAAATGAGTTCTCTAACAATCTAAGATCTGATAATAACGAATAATCATAAATAAAGTACTAATTAATAAAGTGTTTACTAAAATCTAGATATACAACTAAGGCTCCTTTTTATACAACAATAGTTCCTTCCCTGTATCAAGAAAATTCTTCTTTTTTTGCTTTTAATGTTAACTACTTCTAATGTCATACCAAAAACAAAAGATAACAACAAGCACTCTCTAGTACTGCAACAAATATTTCCTTGTATAATGACTTTTTCTCCTTTATATAGTGATAATTTGTCTCCTATATTGTGACTTTAACATTTTATGTAGAAAACCTCTTTTTTATCAAATAAAAAGATGGCAGAAAAAACTCACAAAATATGGAGAGAACAATTGCTCTAAAACTAGAGAACTAACGAGATTAAACAACCATATAAACCACATAAGATAGTTACACACTAAACACAAAACAATTGTGAAGAGGGAGTGGATGTTAATTTATGCTCTTATAGCCAATCAATTGATTGTAAACACATGTATAACACAGTGATTCTAATCAATAAAAGGCATTCTTTATCTTTGATTGTTTTGTCAATTATTTAATAATTAACTATAAAGATAAAATCCCTAAAATAATTACTACGCAGTTAGAAATTATAGTTAGATTATAATTGTAAGTTTCGAATTGCAGCTTTTTATTATTCTTAAAATGTTTCTAGTCATAATTTCAGCATGACAGGATATTGATGAAATGTTTGGACTAGTACACGTTATGTTTCTTTCTTATAAAGAAATTAATCGATCTCTTAAATTAAAGTGTGGAGACACTTAAATAAACGTGTTAGTGCTTATTAGAGAATAAGTTCACTAAACTGACCCAATCTTAAGGATCCCAAATGGACCATTACTTGTGTGTCTGTGGAATCCCTCAAACATGATGGTTGTATGATTAATCATTGGACTTGAGATTACCAAAGTTATCTCATATAGGAATTACTATTTTTGATACTATTTATGATTTGCTTTATAAAGTAGGTCAATTGGTAGTACTTGGATGTAATATGACCTATATAGAAATAGTTGTTTGAATCAATACAGAATTCGTCATTCTAAAGTAATTAGAGAGAATATTCTGTTGTTCTTGATTAGTGATGATTTAGAAATTCTCGGACCAGAATGAATTGACATTTGAAAAGGAGTTTTCAAATATCAATTATAAATCGTTTATTAATTAGTAAGAACAAATATGATTGGATTTTATAGAGGAGACATTGATTCCGTATTCTAAATCTAATTGGAACATTGTATGATGAAATGATTAAATTATACACTATAACCATGCATAGACAGGTTCGTCAAACCACTTTGACATTCTTAATATTTGGGTGATTATGATATGTTACGAGACGTCAATCTTGATCTATGATCATAAATTGTTTAATTAGAGAATTAAAGATAAATTCTTTAAAAGGGGTTTTAATTTATCTAATTTTAATTATCTTTTTAATTTATGATCATTGTCAATTTATTAGGAATCTAATGGTCACACATATAGGTTTATTGGAAGAGAATAAAAATTAATTAAGTTAGACTTAATTGTAAGGTTTAAGAAACTTTAGGGTCAAATATAAGATATTTGATTAAGTTAAAATTAAATTATGAATATAATTACAGTTAGACTTTAATTATGATTTTTATTTCATTTTAATTTTAATTTTAAAATTAAGAAAAATATGATTTTTTTCGCTATATAAGGACAACAACCCTAGAGTTGCTAGTACAACTCTACCTTCTTCTAAAACAACGTTTGAATTCTCTTCCATCAACTTGTGAATACCGTTAGAGGATGTGAATGATTGTAGTTTGAATATGAGAAGAATTTTGTTGCGAAAGGAAAGCTTTAATTCAGGTTTGTCCAAAACCTTTAATTTATTATTTTGCGATTCAAGATAAATTTTTGTTAAACAAATCCCGTAAGAAACCTTAAATTTTCTGTTATACTGCCGATTAAATCAATACAAGTTTTCCAATAGTACAAAGATAGATGAATACACCCCAATTTACCAACCACACCAACTAAAATCTTAAACAAGTGGAAAAAAGAAAGTAATGGTTTTCCAAAGCCTATAAACGACTATAAAAAATAATGGAAAAAGAAGATGTTAGACAACCACAACATAACTCTAATCAAAACTCTTATGTAATAAGTTTCTTTTTAATTAAAAGTAAACTCTACTTGAAGAGGGCTCACAACATATTATCTTTTCATTAAGTCTAAGGTGCTTTCTTGTCATTAGGCATGAGGTGTTTCGTTTGTCATTAAACATGAGGTATTTTCACTTGCCATGTTAAGGTTGAGGTGTTTCATTTAACGTTAGGTCTTGGGTGTTTCCCTTGGCATTAGGTCTGAGGTGTTCTGCTTGTCCTTAGGCATGAGGTCTTTTACTTGTTTTGATTTAAGTATATGTACTTTTTGGCTCTTATCTGAATCTCCTCAACGGTATTAGCTCTCTCCATTTGAAGGGGTATCCATAGTAGTTGGGGTTTCTTCAATCCCTTCTCAAAAGCGATGGATGTTATAGACGAGTTTAAGAATGGGTATTTGTGTGACCTTAAAGCCTAATTGTCTTGTGAATTGCCACGGTTTTATCCTAACCTTTGTGTGACTTTGAATAATTCTATTAAATTCTGTGGCTTATGCTTGTTGCTTGCAAAGTGTGCTTCAAAAAGATTCCTCAACTTCTTGGAATTTACTATTGATGTTGCAGGAAAGATCTGATACTAATCTCTAGTTGTGCCTATTAAAATGAAAGAGAAGACGTGGCATTTAATTGTATGAACATCATTTCTTTTATCATATGGTTGCTGAATTTTCTCTCGCATTTCAACTATGGCATGTTAAATTTTGGTGGGAATGGTTTCGTCAATATCTCTATGATAAAAGGATTGTCTAAGTCGACGTAAGTGTATCCTAATCTTAATCCTGTGACATATTAGATGACAGTGGTCAACAAGATTATATGACAGTTAGGACTAACAAGATGTTATGGTTTGTATAAATTCTTTGTTGGCTGTTCTATTATGATAAGTTTATTCTTTAACGAGTTCGACCTGTTATGTGCTCTGAAGTAATTCAACATAACTTTATAATTTTTTTCTGGTGCATGCATTGAAGGGTTGTAGATAAGGTCTATAGTTATTGTATATCCTCAAGTATTTTAAAAAGTTTGCATAATCAGAATTCAAGGGAATTATGTAGGTTGAGGAGGTGAACTTACAGTTAGTTCCATACTCTACTAAAAAAAAAGGACGATGGTCTGCGATTGTCAATCGCTTAGGCTTTTAGATAGATCTGTGATTGTCAATCGCGTAGGCTTTTAGATAGAGTGGACGATAAATGATACAATACTGAATTCTTTGAATGTAGTTATGAATTCAATCATCATTTGAGACAAGATTTGACACAAATGTGTTAGAATATAATCTAAGTGTTATTTATGGGCTTTCTCTTGATAAATTTATAGAGCCAAACACCAAAATATTTTTCGATATTTAATTTTTGAAAATCAAATTAAAAAAATAATATCTAATAAAAGGAAATCCAATGACCTGATTTTTGAGAACATTGAATGACTATGTAACGAATTTGGAATGCATGAAATGATGATACTTATTTTTTATCTTAAACAAATATTTCAAAACTCCTATAATGGGCCATGCGTATAATTTACATGTATCAATAACAACAAAGGCATTCGGGAAAGTGGATTGGTCGATATCAATTTACAGGGACTACTGGACTTCTGCGAGAAGCAAACAGAGAAGACGAATCAAGTGGGGCGGTATCTTAGTTCGGTATTACAGTTTGCAAGAGCTCGCCGGAGATGTAGGTTAAACAAAGTCCACAACAACATCTGGCCTAAATTAATCAAGTCGGGCGGTATCTTGGTTCGGTATTACAGTTTGCAAGAGCTTGCGGGAGATGTAGGTTAAACAAAGTCCACAACAACATCTGGCCTAAATTATGTCTAGGAGAATTTTATACGTTTATGGTGTAACAAGTTTAACATCTACCCATAAACATATAATTATAATTAGTAAAACTAATAAAAGGTTAGGATCTAAGAAGGTTCCCACAAAATTGAATTTGGGTCGTATTACATATTTAATTATCTTAATTGTTTATTTGAATGATACTTCAAAATTTTTAAACCGCGAAATATTTAATGCTCGATTAATAAAGTTAAAAACAAAAATATTTGTTATAATTATTGTAGTTAAAAATAATGAATAGTAAATAACTATATTATTGAAAATGAAGTAGAAGAAAGTTAATATAGTAAATTTATCCATGACTGTAATATCGAAAGTTTTAGATCTCTTATGCAAAAATATTTGTTAGGCCATCTATTGTTATTTTCATACCATAGCTAAGAGCTTGTTTGTTGCCATATAAAAATAGAAAAATAGAGGAAAAATGTGTTTCTTTGCATTTTATTTTATTTTTTTATTTTTAAAATCAGAAATAAGAAATAGAGAAATAAGAAAATGATATTTTTCTGTATTTTGAAAACAGATTTTATAAACAGAATTTTTTATATTGAATAATTAATATAATCTATTGACTAATGATGTATTTTTAAATTGTATAAGAGTATTTTGGTCTAATAATTTAAATTTATTTCATAATTAGTTATTATTATTATTAAATTATTTTTTTATTATAAATTTCATCCAAACATATTTTTATTTTTTATTACAAATATCAACCAAACAAATTATCATTTTTTTTATAAAAAATAAAAATACAAAAATAAAAAATAGAAATATAGAAAAAAACAAAAGCGACACTAAACGCTCTTCAATATTTACCAAGTTTAGTATCACTTGATGAATAACAAGAGGTGCTAACTCGAGCCAAATTGGTAAGTTTTCTTCTCTTTTAATCAATATTTGAAATATCAATACTGTATCGGTGTTGGTTTTCGTTTCGTAATAATATCGTATTAGTACTAGTATCGATATTTAAAAAAAATTATAAAATAATTTCTAAATTTTGTAAAATTTATAAAATAGTTTTTACAATATTATGTTTCTCATATAAGCATAATTTTAATATATTTTAAATATTTAATTAATGCAATAAATATAATACAATTTTCATACAATATTTATACTCATTAATATTAATTTTTACATATTTCTCAAATAAATTATAACTTTAATTAATATAATAAAAAGAAAAATCATCAAACTATCATAACTTAATATTAATACATCAAAATATCATAAAATAATAACAATATAACAAACAATTATTTTTTTCATTTATATTAATACTGATTTTCATCTATTTCCCAAATAAATATCAACCTAAATTAATTTTATTTTTCTTATTTTTAAAATGGGAAAAATATATTTTTGGTAAAATATAAAATGATAAATTTTTAAATCAAAATACTTTTACACACATTAAAAATATTTATTAGTTAATAGATTATATCAATTATTTAATTTAGAAAAATCATTTCTAAAAACTTATTTTTAAAATATGAAAAATACATTTATTATTATTTTTAATTTTTATGATTTTAAAAATAAAAAATAAAAATGTAATAAATAAGTTTTTGCTTATTAATTTCTATATTTTAAAAACAAAACTAAAAAATAAAAGATAAAAAAAATAACAAACAAACTCTTATCTTTTTATAAAATGGTTTTAAAAATAATAATAACTTGTTAGGACTTAGGAATATAAGCTGGAAGCCTGAAAAAGTGTGGTTTGAAATTTGAATGAAAAGTCATCATATGTATGTTTGATCAAATTCTTTAAAATAAAATATATTGACTGATTGACGGTGGTGTGTGGGTGAAAAATGGAAACATCGGTCAACTGATGTTACGGTATTAGTTGACCGATGTTCTAATATTTTAAAAATTATAGGTCGATCTTAAAATTTTTTAAAGTTATAATACCAGTTCAATTTGAAATTGATTATGAATTTGATTTCTACTTAAGATTAAAAATTTAATTATATTTAAAATAGTCAATTATTTACACAAATTAAATTTCTTAATCAAAAGTTTTGGTGTCGGTTTTCATGTGTTTACAGCAAAAAATTAAAGACATTTGTAATTTTTTTATTCTCAACAGATCTGTCATTGTTGGTCATTACTGTTTTCATGTAAAGCTAATTGATTCATAAAAATTGAATTTAATGGAAGAGATATCTTGTACTTTAATTAGTATATAAATGCACAGAGTGATTCACTTCATGAGCTTTGGTGACGGTTCATTGTATTTTTCAGTGTCACGTAAACTATTTTATTTAGAGCAACAAACATAATACATATTTTATTGAAATTAATTTATTTTACTTTTAAAATTCAGTCCTTGTCCTAAGGATCATAGCATACGTCAATTGTCAAAGACTTGGTCGAGCAAATCGAGTTAGAGACTCGTAATTATACATGTACTAATTTTCATCTCAAAGGATTTGACCGTCGCCAAGGCGATTTGACCGTTGTCAAGGCTGAGGAAATCCTTCATTATTTTTCAAACCATACTCAAGGGAAACAAAAACTCCATGACCTACGCAGTGATGCAAAAGATAATTGTGCTTTAACAAAGAAGCCTCTTAACACTTGTACACATTTGCCAAGTTGATTGGTCTGAGTGAACAAGTGTTGTAGTTTTATCCACCAAATTTCATACCAATTGTTGCGTAATTGTCTATATGGTATAGGAATGTTGCTACACCCATGTTTAGAAAATCAAATCAAGTATCCGGATGAAATGATAATATTTAAAATCTTGTTGATTGACTTGAATGGTGATACATATAGATTAAGTCCTTGTGAACCTAAAGCCTAAATGACGCTCAAGAAGTTAAAGTAGAGACAAGTGACATTATCTTATGCATTCTGAAGTTACAAATTTTAATTGTGTACTCATTTTTTGACGAACTTTCTTTAAATATTATATTTCCTCTCTTTAACTTTACTAATATGATTGCCAGAGATTAAGTGTGAAAATGTTCTCTAACATTTAGTTTTGTAGGTTTATTAAAAAGAATTGCGTAAGTCAAACCCAGATCTTGTCTAAATCCGACACTAGACTTATTATAAGACATTAGACGTCAGATCTTTAGACAAGCTAAAATCACTCTATGCCGTTTGGCGTCTACTATAGGGCCACAATTAGTTCATGTTAAGGAATTTACAGTTGACGGTGAGAGATCCACATCCCTTTTCATAACTAAGTATGACATTAATAGACTTCCCTCCTCAACTTACGCAGCTGCCCTTGAACTTCAACTATGTGAGTCTTTTAGCATGAGTTAAAAGAGTATACAAGAAAAGCTACAGAACCTAATTGCATGCCTCAAATATAGACCTAAAATTTAGAGACTTACAAGACCGGGTCTGAACAATCTCAAAGCACATAGCAAGCTAAACTAACGCAAGACAAAGCATTATATATATATATATATATATATATTGTAAATTAAAAAGTAAATTTAAACTAATTGAGAAGTGATAAAACATAATGACAATAACAACCCACACGTAATGAAAATAATACATAATGGTAGAAATGTTTTTTTTTTGTTTTGTCTAAAGTAAAATAAATTATATTAAAGCATAAAAAAATGGTGCTTCACAAGGGGCTTTACAAGAAAAAACAGTCAAAGAAAAGCACAGGCGACCTTATAAGGATAATTGAAATGTTATAGATATAATTCAGTAGAGAGAAACCTTAATTAGCCGATTAACAGCTCACTATCCTTGCACAAGAGATTGATGCAGTTATAAATTCCTCCTCATAATTCCCAAGCAATCTTGAGGCTTTGTGATAGAACAACTAATGAATGACATATACATTCATGAGGGATTTTATGGTCATTTAAATAATTACTAAAGGTAGTTATTCTTTTGAGTATATAACTTTTAAAAATGATGAGATATGTCTTATCCATTAATTTAACAAAACACAAATTCTTTACAAAAGAAAAGATTTACAAGTTCTTTAATCGGTGAATTCTACTTCAATTCAAGTACGTGATTGTTGTTTATTTTATGTATATACAAAGATCTTGTTATTATAATATATGTGATTACATCTTGTCTTAAGTTTATTCTAACATTGGTATCAGAGCAGGTTAAAATGCATAATCTTATATATGATTTATGCATGCCGATTATTTTTTTAAAGGATTATGTTACATGTTATCAATATTTGTGATCCATGTGGAATCGAAACCATGAGTTACAATTTCTATATATGTTTGATGCGTATCAAGAACCATTACCGTTTTGCTTAACAAACACTTACTCGTAAATGGATGCTTTATCATTTCAAATTGTCTAAATACCGGTTTACTATGTTTCAAGTGAATAGCAAATGGCTTTATGTTGATGAGTTTTCATCTGGTTAATTTCATCGTAAGCTATGATTTTCGATGGAAGCAGAATAGGAAACACATATATGACATTGATCTATTGGAGGTTTTTATTTCCGTCAATTTGTTTTCTTTGTATTAAATCGTAATATGAAACAAAACTCAACAAGTAAACTTGGGTTTGGGATCTGGGTTAGGAGCGAAAGATGCGTTTCTACTGACACTGGGTTTCTTAGAAAAAAAAAATAAAAACTAAACTAAACTACCAATAGATGGCAAAGAAATTAAAAAAAAACAAAAACAAAAACGAGACGGTGAAGAAGGTGATGCGCGTGAGGACACACTCACGCTTCACATATATTGGAATTGCAGGACACCCGTATGCTTTAAAACAAAACTATATATTCTTATATCAAGAAATAATACTAACTACATGACATGCCTTATGTGGGTTATGTGGGCTGTCTGTATTAGTTTCTATTTAAGGTTTGTTAGGCCTGTGAGTCTACGGCTTAAGGCCTTGCAAGTGTGTTAAAGTGTTACATGACATGATTTATGTGAGCTGTCTTTATTAATTTATATTAAAGGCTTGTTGGGCCTGTGAGTCTAAGGCTTAAGACCTTACAAGTGTGTTAAAGTGTTACATGATATGGCTTATGTGGGTTGTCTTTATTAATTTCTATTCAAGGTTTTTTTGAGCCTGTGATTCTAAGGCTTAAGGCCTTGCAAGTGTGTTAAAGTTTTTTTTTTATATATAATTTCGAATTGTAATACTAAGATTAGAAATTAGTTTTTTTAATAAATAAAAACTTTAATTTATGAAAATTAATTTTTTTAGTCAAATATATTTTAGAAATAAGTTTCTAAAATAATTTAAATTAGGAATTAGATTCTTAATTT
>JAOXYD010119538.1:0-11239 GCA_028565735.1 Pinacopodium congolense | reverse complement strand
ATTTATTTGACTCAAGTCCAAATTACCATGATAATCATCAAGACATTACACATCAATTAGTTACCAAAATTCCAGATGACTCAACAACCTTTTCAAAATCTTTAATCCCAATTAATCAAGCATGAACAATGTACATTAATCATCCAAATTATCATTCCAACACCAACAATAAAACACATCACAATTCAGATCAAATTATCATACAAATCAAATCAAAGAAGCTTTAGAACATAACTCTTCTAAATGTTGTCATAACCAAACCCATTGGGGCTCAACCATCTCCAAACCCTTCCTCCAAGCATAATCAACATAGCCTACCATCCAAGCCAAATCCAATTAATACACAATCCCAACTTATATCCAGAATATAATTCATCCACATTATACTCAATAGAAAGGGTTTAGGGTTAGAAAATTCCTATACCTTATCAAGTTTTCTTTAACCAAACGTAATGTCCAACTTTCCAACCAAATCAGTCCAATTCAAAGCTAATTATACCCTAATCAATCAAATAACATATTAGGAAACATTGAAAAATTAGAGGGCAGTATACAAGAAGTAAAAATTGTGCCTCAAACTCACCTCTAATCGATTTAGATTTTGTCCCAAATTAACTCCAAAAATTTCAGCAACTGGAACCAACTTCGAGCTCAATTTCACTACCTTTAAAGATAGAATTAAATTTCAAATCCTACATGAGAGTTGTAGATATACGTGTCCACTTTAATCAGAACTTAAAATCACTGAATTTGAAAACTTACAACTCCACGTATGGTCAAAAAACCAAAGCTTACGCAGATGCCCAAATTTTTTTCTAGTAATTTGACAGCTCAACCCTATCAAAATATCATACGATTTTCACCATCAATCCACACCAAAAATTTGTTAATTTCACAACTCAATCATCAATCACTTACCATAAACCCACTTGAAATAAGCTTGTAAATGTAGCCGAAGGAAAATGAAATTTGAGAGCAAGAGGAGAGGATGTTAGGGTAAGGTTAAGGGAGAGACAAAGAAAAAGTAAATGAAAGAACTTGGTTTGTTGGAGAAGCTTGTAAAAAAAACAACCCACTCTCCTAAAGTCCCTCTCTACATCTTACACTTGGCCCATTTGACTTCCCACACAAGCCTCCATACATGGGTCATGTTTGCTCACATTGGTCCAACACTTAGTAACCCATGTGTCTCCATATGTTGCTACCATATGTCAACATTTGTTTAGCTACGCATTTTCAAATTTTCTACAACCATGTTTCATCAATAAATTAATGCAAATATCATTAATTCTATCTTATGAATTTCTAATTACATGCACAAAATCAAGTTTAATTTTTTAATCCAATAGTACATGTAAAATTCTAATTTCACTAATTTTACTCATTAATTTTCCAATTTCAATTTTCCAATTTCAATCTCATCACTAAAAACTCAATTTAATCCATAATTAACATGTAAACATTGTATTTACATCTAGGGTATAATTTGGGGCTTTATAGTAAAATGCATGGCCAACCATCCTCTCAATCATTTGTTCCACAAAAGGTAAAGGGAATTGATCTTTCTTGATGGCCAAATTGAGCTTTCAATAATTAATACATGCTCTGCAACTTGTGATGGTCTTAGTAGAAATCCTTTCACCTTTTGTCATTCTCCATCACTATCATGCCTCATTTCTTAGGAACACATTGCTTCGGACTGACCCACTCACCGTCTGAAATGGGGCAAATGATCCCCACATCTAAAAGCTTCACCACTTCCTTCTTTATAACCTCTTGCATTTGGATTTAACTGTTTTTTTCTCTCCCTCACTGTCGTACATCCTTATTCCAAGTTAATCCTATACATCACGACATTGGGGTTAATCCCCTTAATATCAGAAATTTTCCACCCCATGGCTCCCATCCTCTTCTTAATGGTCTTTATCACCTTCTCCTCGTGCTTACAATCCAATTGGTTGGATATGATGATGGGTAGAGTGTAGTCCTTACCAAGAAAGGTATATCTCAATTGGGAAGGCAAAGGTTTAAGCTCTAAAGTGGGTGGCTTCATAATGGAAGGTGGTGTGGGTGTATTTGTTCTCTCCAATTTCTCCTTCTCAACTCCCTTACATAATTCCTCTTCTCTCACACTCTCATCCATATTCACTTCAATAACTTCATTAACTTCCTTCACACATTCATCTATAACATCAATCTTCATACATGCAGTACCATCAATCGACTTCTTCAAAGATTTAGACATGTTGAACTTAACTTGCTCATCACCAATTCCTAAAAGAATATTTCCTTCATGTACATCAACTAATGCCCTACCAGTATTCATAAAGGGCCTACCTAGAATCAATGGACAATTTTTATCAGCTTCAAAATCCAATACAATAAAATTAATAGGAATGATAAATTTGTCTACTTTTACTAAAGCATCTTCCATAACTCCAAATGGTCTTTTGATGGATTAATCCACAAGTTGAATGAGCATGGATGTTGGCTTAACTTCTCCTAATCCCAATTTTCTGAAAATAGACAAAGGAATTAAGTTAACACTTGCACCTAAATCACATAATCATTTAAATAATTCAAAATCACCAACAACATATGGAATAGTAAAACTCCCTAGATCTCATAGTTTAGAAGGCATTGTGCTCGAGATGATCGAACTACAACTCTCTGTCCAGGTGATTGTCTGATTATCCACTCAAGTGTATTTCTATGTGAGTATGCCATTAAGAAACTTTGCATACTTGGTCATGTACTATAAGGCTTTCACCAATGACAAGTTAATTTGAAGCTTCTTTAATTTCTCCAAAAACATGGAGAACTAAGCATCTATTTGGTGTTTCCTCACCCTTTTCGGATATCGAATCTTGGGCTGGTAGGGCAGTAGTGGTAAATAAGGCCTCTCTTCTTCTTTCTATTCCTCCTTCTCTTAGTCTATCTCCTTGCCTTTCCCTTTCTCTTGTCTATCCTTTTACACACGTGGCTTCTCCACCTCCTTGCCACTTCAAAATGTAATATCCTTGAGTTGTTCCCTTCAGTTGGCCTATGTATTACTTGGAAGGCTACTTGCACTTCTAGAAGACAAAGCATTAGCAAGTAGACCTATTTGTACCTCCAAGTTATGGATGGATGAGGCATGGTCCTTCATAATTTGATCAAACTCTACCTTCATTCTCTTTTGACCTTCCTCCTAACTCGAAAATATCCTCGTTTGGTTCTCTTCTTAATTTGCTAGTTTAGAACCCAAGACATCAATAAACTTGTCCATTTTTCTCTCTAAAGATCTAAATCGGTCTTGCTGAAATCTAGGAGGTCCTTACTGTCTTGCTTAGGCACCCGCATTGTTAGTACTACAAGAGAAATTGGGGTGGTTTTTCCACCCATGATTGTAAGTGTTGGACTACGGGTTGTTACTTCTTTACAGTTGGCCCACAAAATTTACTTGTTTAATGCCACTAACTCTTAACAAGAAACATCCTGCTATGTCAGGGTTCTCTTGTCTGCAAAGCTCATAGAGAAGTTACATGGCATTCACTGTAGATTAAGATGCCCCTTGCATGTTACTCAATTGCTTGGTGGGTGCAGTAATCTGTACTTGCAAAGCTATCACTGAGTCAATTGGTATCATCCATTTCTACTACTTTGGCCGTAGTCTACTCCTCTCATTGGCCCACATACAACTGTTGCTTACCAGCTCCTCTAAAAGATCATGAGGGACATTAAGAGTTTTCCTCAGAAAAGAACCACCACCAGATGCATCGATGGTCCCTCTTATACTTTGATTAACTCCATTGTAAAATGTATGCAAAAGGAACTCTCTTAGAAGGTTGTGATGGGGGAAATTCCTCTATAACTCTTTAAACCTATCCCAAGCTTCAAACAATGATTCTTCATCACTTTGTTGAAATTTTATGATTTCTTTGATGATCCTGGTTGTCTTATTTAACAACAAACTCAACAAGATGCTAAACAACAATCCCTGACAATGACGCCAAAAACTTGTTGATTGATTAATTTCAAAACTAAAACTACTAGTTTTATGCTCAAAATCATAATTATATGGGTCGTATTTATAGTAAAAAGCGGATATCAATCCCATAAGGATTGTAGTTATTCACGACTTAATTTAGTTTAAACTTTGTTCAAGAAAACAATTCAAGCAAATAAAATAAATAAGTAAAATGAAAACAATTTGGAAGTAAAACCAAGCAACACAACTATTCTCCAACACTGCAAATTAAAATTCAAAGAAAATCAAGATTCAAAAATGGGACATTTTGTAGTCCTTATTTGTTCCCTTTTGGTTTAATTGATCTAATTTATATTTGGTCCAAGATTTCCTAATATTTTATCTACCCTCTCTTAAGGTGCAACCAAATGTCACTAGTTAAATAAATTAGGATCAACTTTTGGGTCTCTCGATATGCAAAACCTTTCCTAAATATTCAACTAGATATTAAGCTATCCTAGAGGCAGTATATTAATTTATTGAAATATCTTCCTAATAAATTAATAACTTGCTGTCTATAGGTCTATTAAATGCCCACTTTTGTTGTACATTTCACTCGGATTACCCAACTCACTCTCTCGATCTATTATAGGGTTTAAGCTCAATAGACTATACAGATATTCATAACATTAAATCAACAACCAAAGGTTCACCAACAATTCAAATAACAAATAAAGGTAAAATAAATCTAGAAAAAATAATGAATTTTGAAATAACTCTTTAAGTTTGAAGCTTGAATCTCCAACTTGATGCTTATTTTTGGCTTAAAAAGGAAGACTATGCGATTTTCTTTTTGTGTGGTGCTCTCTCGTCTCACTTCTTTTACTTTTAGCTGAATTCTCCAACTTGTGTGACTGCTTAATTCTTTTTTTTTTTTTGTGAGTGCTGAATTTTCTTCTCCTAGGGCTCCATTGTTTTGTTTTCAATTTCCTCCTCTATGCTGTGTGTTTTTGCTCCTGCGTCTTGGGTCTTGGTGTTCTCAGTAGCTTAGGCCTTTGACCAAGTCCTTTCAGGTTCTCTTAGAGTGTAGCACTTTCACCCAGCAACCTGAGAAAAGCATTAAACTCTTATAATTCATGCCTACTTTCGTGTTTTTTCTAGTTTTACAAGGTTTATAAGTTAGTTCTTTTTGCTTTCTTCTTTCATTCATCTGAAGTTGATGCATCTTTTTTCTTCTTTTTTTTCTTCCAACTTCAATTTTCAAGTTTAATATGCCCTACACAATAAATAAATACACCAATAAGATTTAATTCTAACCCAAAATCATCATTTAAATAATAAAACATAAAAATTTAATAAAAACACTAAAATGATCGAAACTTACTCCAAACTAATACAAAAGATAAACAAAACAATAATGAAGATCATGCTAAACAAAAACAGATAAAATAAGTCTTAAAACACAGTAATATCAGCCTATTATAAAATAAACACATGGTAAATGCTTAGAACAACCTATACTAATGCACAATTATCAGGGTGTTACTGTAGGATTGATCACCCTTTTGTGATTGCTGTGTCAAATGCTAGGCATGAGCTTGTGGTCCGTAATTGTCGTGGCTAGTACCACAAGTGGCAATATGTTAATTGAAATTGTAATTAAAATTTAATTAACTTAGCCTTAGGATTTTGATTCTTTATGCTGCATAATACAGGCTTACATTTGCTTGTGTGATTATGGCTTAAGCTAACTAATCCCTAGTGCTTAATGCTACTACATCCCTAACTCTAGGGAGATTCTCCTAGGCTATTGTATTTTTAAGGTTATTTTCGAAGATTGTTGGATGTACCTATAGTTCGAGGAATAGTGAACACACTAGTTTGTATTTGTATATAAATTAACATCTTAGTTACAACATAATTTATTTATTTTGAAGATCAATCGAATATTCCTACTTCAAAAAATATCTTATACCTAGTTTATAGTTTTAATTACTAGCTTCTTGATATTCTATGTTCTTGTTTTAGTTTCTTTAAATTCATTGTTTTTATTGTCTATATATTCTAATTTAATTGAATGAAGGGTTTTTATTTTTCACAACAATAGAAAAAGTAGGAAACTCTAAACCGTTCTCTCCAGGATTGATCCTAACTCACCCTATTATATTAATAGCTTATCAAAAACTACCAAATAATCAATTCCAAACTACCTAACTTTGCAATAGGGTGAGTTAGGGTTGAATTCACAGGGAGATAGGAAGACTTCAAAGTTATTTCTAGTGTTGCACTAAAGAAAAGAAAAGAAAAGAAAACCCCTTTAAATTTTGTGAAATTAAAACAAATATAAAAGCCAACTAATGAAGTCTAAACAAATAACCAAGAAGGCAAACAAAAAGAAACAGATAAAAATTTAAAAAAAAGCCAGGCAGAAGATGTATCTAGGATTCAGGACTTATGATTGATCATAGAAATATATAGATTGCATTAATCCTAAGATTATAACCTATAAATCTAAACAAGCTCTTAAATCTGAAGTTCCTATAATTTTAAACAAATCTTATACGATAAAAATTTTACTCCTAATGACTGGATAACTTAGAAAAAGCTCTCTAAATTTAATCATAAAACATTAGAAGCTAGGGAACGACAAGCCTAGACATAATCTTACATGCTGGGATTATGTAACTTAGAGAATTGAAATCCTATAATATGTTGACTATGTTTACCTACAAAATCTCTTATCCTATCGCTACCTAAGATATTTACTAGTAAAGATTATTTATCAAAAGTCTATTCCTAGCAATTGAACTTAGAATCGTAAATAGATTGGCCAAACATAAAAAAATAATTCCTAATCCATGTTATTAAACTGAAATTCCATTTTAATTTCAATCACAAACACAATTATTAATGACAATTATGCCAATTTTCATAATTATAAAGCCATTATTCCATTAATATCTTCTTACCCAAGGGAAAACCAACCTAACATATTAGAATTAACATAAAAACAAACTAAAATTAACAGCACAATAGCTAAAGATCTAAAAAAAATAAAGGAATTAAGGAGACAAAGGTTGGAAAATGATATTATATTAACATAAACCAAGCTATCAACACATATTGAACATATCCCAAATGAAATAATAATAAAAATAATACCAAAATATATTGAAAAGGAAAATATGGTAGACAAAACAAGAATAAAACTAGAGTTCTTCATCCTAAATACTGAATCTAAGGAAATAACTTGAAAGAAGATGAAAATACAAAGAAAAAAACTATAAAACCTAAGGAAAACTCAAAGAAAACAAAGAGCTACCCAAATTAGATGCCAAAACTATTAGAAAAGGCCTCCTCCTATGATTATATAGGTCTAATTTAGGATTTAGAATGTTTGGAGAAGTAAAAGTCAAGTTTACCTTTTTTTTTTCCTTTTCAAGACACTAAATGGCAATTACTAGTGACTTAAATAGCATCATTTAACTGGGGTCATTTAAGTCCCAGAATTTGGCAGCTTATGTAATTCTTTACGTTTTTTGCTATAACTACTTGTACTCACATCTAATAGCCATAAAATTTGGCATGAAAGCTCCTCAAATGACGCTCTTGTAGCTTATAAAATTTCAGGGTAATATGAGCTCTAAAAGTACACCAAACACATCAACGAATTCCCTGGTACCACATCTTAGGTTCATCTAAGCTTGGCTTGTTCTTTTCTTTCTCCACTATTCATAACTTGTTAAATGGCCTTGAAATTTGATTAACCTCATAACATCTCTAAGCCCTCAAATTTCTTAATAAAGCCATTATTCCATCAATATCTTCTCACTCAAGGGAGAAACAAACCTAACATATTGAAATTAACACAAACAAAAACTAAAATTAAGAACACAATAACTAAGGATGCAGGAAAAATAAAGGAATTAAAGAGATAAAGGTTAAAAAATAAAGGAATAATATTATATTAACATAAACCAAGATGTCAACACATAGTGAACATAACCCAAATGAAATAATAATAAAAATAAGACCAAAATACAATGAAAAGGAAAAGATGGTAGAGAAAACAAGAATGAAACTATAGTTCTTCAACCTAAACACTAAATCTAAGGAAATAACTTGAAAGAAGATGAAAATACAAAGAAAAAAATTATAAAACCTAAGGAAAACTTAAAGAAACCAAAAAGTTACCTAAGTGGGGAGTCAAAACTATTGGAAAAGGCCTCCTCCTGTGCTTATATAGGTCTAATTTAGGGTTTAGAATGTTTGGAGAAGCAAAAGTTGAGTTTACCCTTTTTATTTTTCCTTTCCAAGAATAGCACCATTTAAATAACACCATTTAACTAGGGTTATTTAGGTCCCAGAGTTTGACAACTTCTGTCCTTCTTCACGTCTTTTGCTATAACTACTTGTACTTACCTCCAATAGCTATAAAATTTAATATGTAAGCTCCTCACATGATGCTCTTGTAGCTTATAAAATGTTAGGGTAATGTGAGTTCTAAAAGTGCACTAATGCATCAATGAATTGACCTGTACAAAATCTGGTGTTCGTCTAAGCTTGTCTTGTTCCTTTCTTTCTCCATTCTTCATAGCTTGTCATATGGCCTTGAAATTTGATGAACCTCATAACATAATTTTCTAAGCCCTCAAATTTCTTGTTCGCCTATTCTGGTTCCAATTATGTTCCAATTCTACTCTAAATTTGGCCATTTCAAGTTGTATTTGTCTTCAATAATTAAATGTCATGTAAACTCAATATGAGCACAAAATAAGCATTTAAACACTAAAATAAGGATGAATGCACCTTGAAATGCGTATGAAAATTTAATATAATTTGTCCCTATCTTATAGAGTTAAGAGGTTAAGTTAAGTTTACTATTTCGTTAGTTAGCAATAGCCTTACCAAATTTTTGGCATCTTTATCAAGAGCCTAAGTTAATGCTTTATTATTTCTTATATTGCTTTTATTTTAATTTATTGACATTTATCATCAAATTTTCTATTTTTTATTTCCCCAAATCCTTCTAAGCATTTAAGGCTACAAAGTTTGCTATAGCGAATAAATACATTTTACTTTCTCTTTTTAATCTATTTTTACTTTCTCCTACCATAACTTATATGAGATTTCAATAATTAGAGTACGATAAAAAATATTTTATAATTAAATGTAAAATTTCATCATCATTTGAAGAAAAGATTAAAGAGAACTTTAAGGAACCTACCAAAAAAATTAAAGAAGACATGGCTATACCAATGTAGTTTAAAGGAGCTTCTAACTCTTACTCTCAATCCTAACTTATTTTACATTATTTATCCTAATAATGGACTTGAATTAGAGATAAAAGCTGCACTAATTCGTTCATTTCAATTTTTTTTATAGATTTTCACTATAATAGCTCTTTAAGTTTATGCTACATTACTAATCTAAAGAAGTTATTGAAGGAGTTTCATTCAGTAAATTTGCTAATAAAGCATACAAGTGTCACGATAAATCAATTAAAGTTACAGAATATTTGTTTTACCTTAGTTGATGTTGTTAAAGAATGGTTCTATCATCTACTAACTAGATCTATCACATATGGGATTAGATGGAACAAGTATTTTTTAGCATCAATAGTAAAAAAAACATTTCAAAGGAGATTTGTGGTATTAGATAAGATAAAGGAAAGTCATTTCATGAAACTATGCAATAGTTGCCCTAACCACTAGATTGCTCAGTGGCTATTGATCCAACATTTTTATAGAGTTATTCCCATGGATTGAAACATGGCTAATGATACAAGTGGCGGGGTATTAGTAAATAACATAGCAAATGATGTAATGATTTTGATAGTAAATATAGCATCCAATTCGCAATACTAGGGTAGAGAAACAACTCAGGATCCTCTACCTAGCAAGTTAAGGAAGTTGCTATCTCAAGGTTAAAGCAACGAGCAGCCAATATTACGTCATTAGTGGTGAATACTAAGATTAGAAAGGGGGAAACTAAGGGGTATGGAATTTTTTCATTTTTTAGTCATCCTATTGATATATGTCCTTCTTTATTAGATGAGCAATAATTTTATACCATTGGAGGGCCCCAAGATATGCAACAAAATGTTCTCACTTATAATCTAGGATGGAAGGATCATAATAATTTTATATATGGGAGCAATCAAAAGGTAAGTACTTCAAATTGCAGACCTCATGCCCTATAACAACAGTAGCAAGGATTTAAATTTACTAAGTTTCTATCAAGCACAGCCACAGCTTCAGCCTTGGACTCCTCATCTGCAACTACCACCATAAACTAGTGGAATGTCATTAGAGGATATTGTAAAAAGTTTGGCTTCAAACACTCTTCAATTCCAATAAGAAACGAGAAGTGATTGGAAGAATTTAAAGAACTAAGTTAGTCAATTAGTAAATTCTTTGGCATGGATACAATCGCAAGTTTCAACTAGTCTCCTAAGCCAACCCTAGGGAAATCTTAAAGAGAATGTGTCTATCATATTTTCATGGATTGGAAATAGTTAGATATTTAAAAAGGAAGAAGAAGAAGAAGAAGGAAAAATTAGAGGAGTAAGAAGAGAAAAAGGAGACAATTTCAGAGTGGAGATGGAGTGAAAAACCCCTTAAGGTAAGTGGTACATCTTCTGGCATTACTAACCAAATTTCTATTCCTTTTCCGAACAAGATGGTAAAGAAGGGAAATCAAGAAAACAAGAAGAAGGAAGAAAGAGGTTTTGGATGTTTTCTGTAAGCTATAAGTGAACATGCCTTTACTTGATCTATTAAGCAAGTGCCACTAGGTCATGTTTTTAAAGTAGTTATACACAAGCAAGTAGAAGTTAAAGGGTAACGAAAAGGTCAACATAAGGGACATTATATTAGTTATGCTGCATGGAATGATGCCTCCCAAATATGAATATCTTGGAATATTCACTATCCCATGTAATATTAGTAATAAGAGGTTTCAACATTGTATAACCTGCTATTAACATAATGTTACTTTCTATTTTTAAAGTTCTTAATCTAGGTCTTTCAACCGAAAGTCATGTTCTTCTTTAATTTTCTATATGTTTTTATGCTTGCCCTAAAGGAATAGTTGAGTATGTCTTGGTACAGGTTAATGAGTTGGTGTTCCCTGCAATTAATTTAATATTTTATTTATTTAGAAATTGTATTTATAAAATTACTAATAAAAATAAATAAAATAAAAAGAAATAATTATATATTATATTATATTATTTATATATATTATAAATAATATTCTATTTCTATATTTAATTTATTTTTATAATAC
>JAOXYD010119528.1:0-11239 GCA_028565735.1 Pinacopodium congolense | reverse complement strand
GCAAAAAATTAAGTTATGAACCTAAGAACATCAAGAAATTTCAAGAAAATAAGGAGAAAATATGATGCAAAGCTAGGGAACTATGGCTGCCTTCCTCTATAAGCTTTTGCTCCTTTGGGGTGGGTTTTATACCCTTTCTAATTAGGGTTCCACAAGTTATGTGTAAAGATCTTTTTGCCATTTTTTTTATTTTTGTGAATAATATGCTAAATGACACTATTTAGGGTTAAATGGTGCCTCCTCTAGCTCACCATTCTATTCTAATTCGGGCACTCCTTTGCTCCTTTTACAATGCTTTTTTTGTTCTCTAAATCTTCATACTTTGATCCAGAACTTATGCTAAGTGATTAAAACTACCATTAATCAATATATAACATAATTTGAGCATTTTTAAACTAAAGATATGGATAAATTCAAGTGGTTTCACATAAAAAAACATAGCAAAACTCATCCCTATCACCTCTTAGTGCCATTCTTCAAGTTCGTTCAGTTGGAGAAAGAACTTATGACTTAGACGTTCTAGTTGATAATGAATATACTTAATAGCCCAGTATGCCCTATGCTCAAGCTCCATTAGTAAGTGGTAGGATTTTCCATATACTAGCCTATATAGAATAGTACCTACTAGTGTTTTGTAGGTCGTTCTAATGGCCTATAACACATCATCTAGTTTAAAGACTGGTCCTTCGTAGAGCTCTCTATTCTCTAATATCCTTTTTAATTCCTTGTTTGTGATCTCTACTTGCTTGCTAGTTTGAGGGTGATAAGGAGTGGCTACTCTATGGGTAACCCAAATTGTTTAAGCACTTTTTTGAATTGCTGGTTACAAAAGTGAGAACCCTTATCACTTATGATGGTTTTAGGAGCTCCATATAAGGTGAATACCTTTCTAAGGAACTTTACGATAGTTCCAGCATCATTAGTTGGCAAAGCTTGGGCTTCCACCCATTTAGACATGTAATCGAAAGCTATTATGATGTATTTATTACCACATGATGTTGGGAATAGTCCCTTAAAATCAATTCCCTAAACATTGAATATCTCACAAATGTTTATACTAGTTGAGGCATTTCATCATGGCAAGAAAGGTTACCTGCCCTTTGACATCTGTCACGTTCTTTCGTATACCTTCTTGCATCCTTAATTAATGTAGGCTAATAAAAACCAGCCTTTAATACTTAGTTGGCTATACTATTAGCTTGATAATGTCCTCTAGTTGGTCCTTGATGGCAATGCTAAATAATTTCTTTTGTTTTAGGATAGGTAACATTTGTTCGAATTATATGATCTACACACATGTGAAATAAATATGGGTCCTCCCATAGGTAATGCTTTAAGTCTGCAAATAATTTCTTATTTTATAGGTATGACATCCCTTATGCCAGAAGTCGACCTACTAGGTAGTTAGCATAATCAACAAACCAAGGTGTATCAATAAATTTATTAATGACTGCATAGAAGCGCTCATCGAGGAATGTGTCATTTATATCTTCCTCTTTCAACACCTCTAAGTTGTCATTCTCATCTCGTGAAAGATGATTGGCTACCAAATTTTCTGCCCGCTTTCATCCCTAATCTCTAAGTCAAATTCTTGTAATAATAACACCCATTTTATCAATCTAGGCTTATCATCAATCTCTGTAAGGAGGTACCTGAGAGTCGAGTGACTTGTGCATACAATAATTTTGGACTTCACAAGATATGATCAAAATTTATCGAATGCAAAAACAATAGCTAGTTATTTCTTTTTATTAGTGGCATAATTTTCTTGTGCATCCATCAATGTCTTACTCAAGTAGTAGATCGATTGGAAGTGTTTCTTTTTGCATTGGCTAGCTCCCTGAGGATTCGACACTAACTCACCCTAGCTACTTAGTTAGGTTATTAATTATTTCGTAGCTTACAACGAGGTAACCAAAAGTCTTTAATGAGGGTTCTTAAAACAAAGAACTTAGGTTTAATAGTCTTTTGATTTATGCCTTTTATTTCAATTTGTTTATTTAACCAAATAGATGAATTAAGTTTAGAAAAGAAATGTATTTCCATGACAAATGCTATATCTTATTTCAATGATGAATGCCTTAAATTGATCTAATAAATTGTTTATTTTTCATTTTACCTATGGAAATTTGAGTTCTAGCTATTTTACCCTTTATTAGAATCTTGATTCATTATCCTGTGTTTAGATTGAAAGTTTTTTATTTTATTTTCTTTTTGTTACTTCTTATTTCTTTTATTCAATCGATTTAGAGTTGTCTAGATAATTAAAAATTAATTGACCTACTATTTTGCTCAAATTTTTAGGAAGATGATACTCAGTTTCTTACTGTGTTATACTACTTGTTGACAAGGTGCACGTGCGTTTGATTGGCCTAAGATTAGATTGGTCAAAATTATAGTATAATTAGACCGCGATATGTTTTGGCATTGTTGTTGGGGAATGTAGTCGTTAATACTATACGGAGGAAGAGTTGAGTGGTTGTCTTACGAGGGCCAAAGGAGTGACACCTATATATATAATTTGATGCATCATCTAAATTATTCTTTTCGTTATGTTTATTTTAAGCCACCTCTCTTAACTTATTATTAATAATAAGAAGAAGAGTCAAGAATGAGAGAGCCATTTAAGAATGCCATATCTATATTAGATGCTCAATTTGAAGGCATAGAAGCCTTTACTTTCTAAGTTAGCACCTTAAGTAGAGCAATCAATTTAATAAGAGGAAGAGCCAAGACTAGAAGAATTCATCAGAAGATTCATATCTACGAAGGAGGCTAGGAATGAAGCTGTGAAGGCTCGAATAAGTAATTTAGAAGCTTCCTTCCAAAGTTTGGTGACACAAATGGGAAAACTGGTTGGGTTAAATGCAGATCATGGGTAGGAAAGTATATCTAAAATTCTTGAAGTGGATCAAAGTAAGAAAGTTGAGGAAAATTCATTTACAAGTGGTGAGAAGCTAATTAATGAGCCAATCAAGAACAATGGAAAAATTATCGATGTTGCGGACTTTACTGAAGAAAAATAGATACCTTCGTTTATTTATTTTATTAGTATAATAATTTCTTACTATAGGTAAGTGATTGAGTACTAAAATCCATTTTTTAAGGTACCTTACAAAAGCAACTAGAGGTAGGGTGAATAAATTGGTGGTATGTGAACAAGCTCATACATTATTGGTATGTCATCCTAGACATAAGAAATTTAGCCAAAGGTATGGACTTATGAAGAGAATTATTATTCTTTAACCTTAAGGTCCAGTCAAATGATCTGAAAGAAGGGCTTTTTGGAAAGCAATCCAACTATTTAATTTTCAATACTTGCATTTTAGTAGGATTATAGATTTTAATTTTAATTATTTCGATTTAGCTCGTATTTTTAGTTATCTCTTTGCTTTCACTTTTCTTTCGTTGTTTGATCTCTTATCTCTTAATTGGCATGGATGATTGTAGAGCAACAGTGAACACATTCAGGGGAATTTCTTTCTTTTTCATTCTCTTTCCTTTATTGCTATTATGATATTTGATCATTGAGTATAATGTTCAATTTAATTGTAGGGGAATCAAGGGAAAGGGAATAAATATTTGTCTCCACCTAAGTTATTGTGAATTTGGAAGTGATTATTTTGGATGTTTACTTAGAATAACTTTGGAAGTTAGTTGATAATCAATTTACTTTAATGAAGTTGATGTAGTTTATATAGTTAATATTGAATGACTCCTGAATGACTACCAACTTTTCTTTTTTACTTTGTATAATTGCTTGTTTTTGGTGATCCTTATATGTCATGTTAGCTTTCTAAAGACATTCTCCATGGATTTTTATGCAAGTTTGGAATGAGGCATTTGTTTAAGTATTTATTTTTGTTTCAAGTAAGAAGAAAAAGTATGTGAATAAGTGAGCATAAGTAAATTCAATATGTTGACTTCATATTAATAAAAAAGTCAAAGTTAAGGAGTGATGCTAGTAGCTAGTTAATGTAAGGTGAATTACTTGAGTAACTGAGGGTGTTCATGACAATGTGTTCACTTTTGCTTCAAAGGACTAAGTAACTTGTCAATCCAGCATATAATGTTCCAATAAAAAAAGAAAAGAAAAAGAATAAAGTTAAGTTACCAAATTTATATGATGATTTATATAAAATCAATTGAATGCTTGATATTGCCTATAAGGGGTTGCTTTGACTAATAGTGTGAATGTGTGTGCTTTGAGTCATGTCTTAGTTATGATGGAATTATTAGATATTGATTATTTCAACTAAATTTATTTGTGTTTTAGTATTTCAATTAACTTTCATCTACTTTTGAATATATTCTAAAGGAGTCTCTAAGTTGTTGCTTGGGGATAAGCAATAAATCAAGTGTGTGGGTGTTGTTTGAAGTGATTTATATTGGTTTTTAAGCCATATTTTAATGTATTTTCACTTCCAAATATCTATTAAATTGTAATATTTATGTGTTCTTTTGATTAGACTGCAGGTTTAAAGCTATTTGGGCTTAATTTGATTGAAAATAATAAAAAAGGAGCCTAAGGTCACAAATGGAAGCAATTTCGTGAGCATTTTAAGGAAATTTTTGAACTAGAAGAGGTATAGAATCAATTTTAAGACTTAGAGCATGATGTTATGAAGTTTCACAACAAAAATTTTAAGAATATATGACAAGCCATAAATATTGCATCAAGAGAAGAGTCAGAGAAACTCAAATAAGCACCAGTTTTAGTATATATAATTTTGGTGATGCATCAACATCACTTTTAAAGCTTAGATTGTTTTACAAATTTTATGAGGTGCAAGAACATCATGTGAAGAATCTATATACCAATATTTATGGCCATTGGTAGTGTATCGAAGGAAATAAAGAAAAAAATGCGAAGAGGGCCAGAAGCTGTGAATTTTTTAGACTAAAATGAAGGCAATCAAATGACATCGTTTTTATGGTATTTTGTAAAGGTCAAAGTTGACAAATCACAACCAAACATCTTAAATCCCTAGCAACCACCCAAGACCTATAGAAATTTGTTAAAGACATATAGGGATTTGGGAGGCTAGAACAGATTAAAGAGGAGATATTTTAGATTGTTCTTGTTCTTATTTGGGTTTTAGTTTACATTTTGTTTTCTTTTGTTCTTTCTTCACATTGTACAAGTGGATTAGAGCCTTCAAGAGCATTTGAGGTGGATTAAAGAGTGGGTTTCAACGATTTTGACCAATTTCAATTGTATTCGTTCATTTTTATCTTATTTTATAGTGTCTTCTTTTTCATCAATGGATGTATGTTATCATATTATATTTTTATTTTAATTGTTGAATGTTTGCACTTAAATTGCTTTGCTGGGATTAGGATTTGATGGGTCTTGATTGATTGGAGGATTTTTTCCTAATTAAAATGCTTAATGTAATCTATCTTTGATTAGCCATCTTAGTTAAATTTTTAGTTGATTAAAGGACTCATGACCATGGGCTTTTAATTGTTATAAGATTAATTGGGTAACACAATTGAATTTAGGTATTGATCGACCTGAAATTTTTTTGTTAAGGTTACTAGATTAAGCGAACTTAAGTTTAAGTTTCTTGTGATTTATTCCTTTTATTCCAATTTGTTTATTTGACCAAATAGATTAATTGAATTTCCATGACTAATGGTATATATTATTTCAGTGATGAATGCCTTAAATTTGTCCAAAAATTATTTCTTGTTTGTTTTACTAATGGAAATCCGAGTTGTAGCTCATTTATCATTTGTTAGACTGTTAATTAATCAGCATGTGTTTAGATTGAATGTTGTTTATTTTCATTTTTTTTACATTTTATTTCTTTTAATCTATCAATTTAGAGTGTTCTAGATAATTAAACATTAATTGACTTACTATTATGCTCTGATTCATAAGGAGACAATGGTTAGTTTCTTACCGTTTTATACTACTTGTTGAAAAGGTGTATTTGCCTTTTATTGGTAGAGGATTATATTGGTCAAAATTACAATATAGTTAGACCACAAAAACCACCTTGAGTTGATGTCCAACATGGGTCATAACCGATGCTATTGATCCATGACTTCAAGTACTGTTGATGTCTACAGAATCATTTTTCCAATTGGATTTAATTTGATTTTTGGAGCAACTTGTAACTAGCTTGTAGAAAACCTAATGAAGACATATATAAGCATCTCTAAGAGCCTGAGCACAAGCTTAATAGCTAATTTTTTTTCACTTTTCTTCTGAATTTCATATTCTCTTTTTAATTTTTAGGGTTTTTAGATGTGTTTTAAATTTTAATCACTTGTATTGGAGATTTGAGCTTGTTTTTTTAGGATTTTAAGAGCTTGATCATATGATTTGAATATGTAAACATGATTAGACCTTGATTTAGTCCATTCTAAACTAAATTATTCATTGTATTTGACTCTTTCATTAATTAAGCAAATATATGTTGTTTAAGTCTTGATATTTGTGTTCTTTGATTCAAATGAGTGGCCAATCTAATTTTTAGCTAAGTTAAGGTTAGTAAATGGTTTGATTGAGTTCTTTTACATTTTGTGAGCTAATATTTGTTTATTTAAATGCTTAAATCTATTTTATAAATAGATCACTTATAAAAAGAGTCCTAGATAACTGCGGATGTGAGAATCTACCTTATTTATTAAGACAAGTAACAAACAACATGGTTTAAATCATTGAATGAAAAAATCTGATTGATTTTTAGGTTGTTAATCTAGACATAGGGAATTTTTATAATATACTTAAAATTTATGCCTATATCCTCAGTCTGATGAATGACCAAACTTCACGATAGGTAAAATAAAGAAAAGGTATATTCTTAACTATAGCGTTGTCTTGATTTTGTGAGGATATCATAGATCAGGCACCACAACTATTAAATAACTCAATTAAATCATTGGAGACTTGAACCTTAGCTCATTGTTTCAATTTGGTAATCTTTAATAGCAATCTTGATCTACTTTGCTTTTATTGAAGTTTTTTAGGTTAATTTAGTAGTTTTAATTTGATAATTCAATCAATTTAAACTCTTTAGATAATTGTAATCTAAGTGACCTAGTACTTGTAATTTTACTTCATGTGGGAAGAATAAGCTAGATATAATTGAATCTAATATATTATTTATTGACCAGTACACTTGTAGATAAATTTATCTTAAGTTAAGTTTTGAATTTGTATTGAAATTTTGATTTAATTTATATAACTACATCGACTAAAAACAAGTGTTTAACACTATTATCAAAGAGATCCATAATTAGTGATACTAGGAATAAACTGGTGTCAATTACTCTAGATCTTGTTTATATTGTTTATATTAATTTTACTATTCTTATTTGAACTTTGTGATGTTTCTTGCCTTGCTTGCTTTGTTTTTTTCATAGTTTACTTTATTTCGTTGTATTTTTAGTTTTGCATGCATAATTGAGGATAAAAGTTTAAGAATCTCAATAGAAATAGCGACATTTATTGAGAAACATTTTGATGTAGACATTAATTCATTAAAAATGAAAAATCAAGAGCATTTAGTTTTAAGACATTAAGAAGAAAGTACGGAACCAATTATGATGGACTTCACTATAGGAAGTCAAGATGAATTTATGGCTAGCATTCTTCATCCCAATGTAAACTTTAACAACTTTGAGACACCTCATGGCATCATTTCCTCGGTTAAGTCTTCACAATCTGATGGATCAGCTTAGAGGACTTGAATGCCTATTTAGAAAATTTATTAGACATTTTTTATTTGTTTATAACCAATGCAGTTTTGGATGATCTGGTTAACCTTAGGCTATTTCATTTTTTACCTGGAGATAAG
This sequence comes from Pinacopodium congolense, assembly GCA_028565735.1. Taxonomy (NCBI): domain Eukaryota; kingdom Viridiplantae; phylum Streptophyta; class Magnoliopsida; order Malpighiales; family Erythroxylaceae; genus Pinacopodium; species Pinacopodium congolense. The sequence continues at coordinate 3,428 of JAOXYD010119528.1, read as the reverse complement.
GCTAGAGTCTAGTTACATGCACTTGAGCCGGGTTCTATTATTATATGTGATGAACTTATGAAGCTTTTCTTAACTAAATGATTTATATCAACTAAGCTAGCTAAAAGAAAACTATGATTACCTCATTTGTGTAATATGAGAATGCAAACTTATATAAGGCATAGGAGAGGTTTAGAGAGATGTTTCAAAGTATCCTAGTCATATGTTTAATATTTGGCAACAAGTAGACATCTTTTAAGCTAGAGTTACCTCTTCCTCTCATAACACCATAGATACTGGTACTAGGGGTAATCTTAAAAGAAAAGCTTCAAATGAAGAATACAGTTTAATTGAGAAGATAGTTACCAATAGTTTTAAATACAATTTTGAGTGTCAACCTAGGCAATATAAAGCTCTTATGGCTAATGATATAGTAGCTTTAACAGCTCAAATGGAATTCCATAACAAGAAACTTAATATTGTAGTGAGTGGAGCTACTAGTAGTTCGTTTAGAGGACCATTAGAATGTGAGATTCTTTTAGTTCTTCCCATTCATCTATAGATTGTCAAGTAGGAGGTCCTTTTAGGTATAAGCCTAAACAAGCCTAATATGTGAATTTCAATAGGCAAACAGGAGATCCTATTCCAAGACTTAAAATCTTGGTTAAAGGAACCGTCTTAACGTTTCATGAAGAAATAAGTAAAACACCAATCACCCACAAACCATTCTTTAAAGAGCCATACCACCTAGTTTTAGAACCAGTTCACCTCCACATGAGAAGTCTAGTTTTAAGGATATAGTGTTAAAATAAATGCAAAACAATGATTCTAGGAGGCAATATCATGAGGCTTTAATTAAGAACTTAGAGACTTAAATTGGCTAGATAGCTCAGATCTTACAAAAGAGGTTACTCAATAAGTTTCCAAATACTCTGAACCTAATTTTAAAAAAAATGTTAAGGTCATTACTCTAAAGTGTGGTAAGGAAGTGACGACTATAGGATTAGAAAAGAGGAAGCAAGTAGAAGAGAAGAGTGAATAGAAACTTGTGGATAATAGTAATGAAGAAAAATATAAGGAAGTTGAGAATGATAAGGATGATAGACCACCTAGGTTGTTTACCTATCCCAGTGTCTAACCTTACAAGCCTAAGATTCCATACCCTTAAAGGTTATTGAATGCCAATTTAAATACTTAATTTTAGAAAATTTTAAAGGTGTTTAAGAAGTTGCACATTAATATCGCATTTGCTTAACCAATTACTTAAATGCCCTCTTATGCAAAGTTTTTAATGGAAATTATTTCAAAGAAGAGGAAGTTGGAAGAATATAAGATTGTTAAGCTTAATGAAGAGTGTTTTACTATCCTGCTTAGGAAGTTGCCTCTAAAACATAAGGATATTGGTAGTTTCACAATTCATTGCACCATAGGTAACTTATAGATAAATATGGCTTTCATGGACTTACAAGTTAATGTCATTATGATACCCATGTCTATTTTTAAAAGGATAAGAGTAGAAAAACCCAAACCCACTACAGTTTCATTACATTTAGCTGGATATTTAGTTACCTATCTAAAAAGGATCATCAAGGATGTGTTAGTTAAAGTAAATAAATTAATTTTTCCTATTGGTTTCTTAGTGTTTGATATAGAAGAAGATAGTAAGGTTCTTATTATTTAAGGATGACCATTTATGGCTATGATCATGGTATAAATTGATGTTCATCGGTATAAATGCAATCTTAGGTTCTAGGATGAAGAGATTGAGTTTGATGTATTCAGAGTAATGAAGCATTCTTATAAATTTGACTCGTGTAATATCATCGGGTATAGCCATACTGAGAGTGACCCTTTAGTTATTCTTTGTTCAAACCCTTTACAAAAGGTCATTTGAGCCTTCAGTTATTATTTATTCAAACCCTTTGCAAAAGGCATTGACTCATTCACAATCTTTAGAGTTAAATGAGGAGGAGGTTAGAGAAGTTTTAGGTAAATTAGAAGCTAGAAAGGAGTCATTTAATTAGATTTAGTCTAAAATGTATGAGCTGTTAGATAGGCCAATTAAACCCCTTCCAAAGTCATCTATAGAGGAGCCCCAAACTCTTAAACTTAAGCCTCTTCCTTTATATTTGAATTATGCTTTTTTTAGTCCTTCATTACACTTACATGTTACCATTTCTTCATCATTAACTAATACAATGTAAGAGAGACTATTAAGAGTGTTAAGAGGTCACAAGGAAACAATTTCATGGACTATCACTGATATTAAAGGGTTAAATCCGTCTATTTGCACTCATAAATCATACATGGAAGAAGAGAGTAAACCTTTATTATAGCCACAACTCGGATTGAATCCATATATGAAAGAAGTGGTTAACAATGAAGTATTTAAGCTCTTACATGCAAGTATCATTTTTTCTATCTCTGATTCTACGTAGGTAAGCCTAGTTCAAGTAGTACGCAAGAAAATATAAACTACTATCATATCAAACAAGAAAATGAGCTAATAGCCATAAGAAGTCATAAGATAACATATGCTCATTAATTATAAAAAAAATTAAGTTGTGCCACCTATAAGGATGATTTTCCTTTTCCCTTTATTATTCAAGTGATAGAGGAATTAGTAGGGTATAACTTTTATTGCGCTTATATGGATATAGTGGATTTGAAAATTCCAATAGGCCTTGAGGATTAGGAAAGGACTATATTTATCTGTCAATATCGCACCTTTGTTTATAGACACATGCCATTTGCTTGTGTAATTCCTAGCCACTTTGTAGCATTATATGATGGCTATCTTTTTAGATATGACTAATACTTGGTATTGAGGTTTTCATTGATGATTTTTATATTTTTGGCGCATCATTTAATACTTGTTTAAAAAATTTAGAGAATGTTTTAAAGAAATGTTAAGAGGCTAACCTGGTCTTAAATTGGGAAAATGTCATTTTATAGTTTAAGAGTGCATTGTTTAAAGTTATAAGATCTTAAGTAAGGGTATTTAAGTAGATCTTACAAAAAATTATGTAATTACTTAGCTCCCTCCAACTAATTAAATTAGCATAATTAGGAGTTTTCTAGGCCATTCAGTTTCTACAAAAGGCTTATCAATCATTTTTATAATGTTACCAAGCCCTTAACTAATTTATTTACCAACATTATTTTTAACTTTGATGATGATTATGTGCATTCTTTTAAGCTCTTAAAGGATAAACTCGTAAGTGCATCTATCCTTTTTCCACTTGATTAATCTCGTCTATTTAAATTGATGTTAGATACAAGTGATTATGTAGTTGGTACTATTCTTAGGTAAAGAAAAGAAAAGATCTTTCATCACATTTATGATGTAATGTCAACCTTAAATGATGCTTAAAAGAATTATACCATCATTAAGAAGGAGATGTTCACTGTTGTGTTTGCCTTCGAAAAGTTAGATCTTATTTTGTGAT